>LZPB01000003.1:109131-218208 GCA_001676865.1 Ceratocystiopsis minuta
TTTGATGCTGCTGCTGCTGCTGCTGCTGCAGGGCCGCGTGCTGCCGTCTGCGAACCATCCAGTCGTTGATCCGGCCATATAGTCATAGCTCCTTGTCGTCGCCGCGCCCCGAGGGCGGGCCGCCCGCTGGCGACACCGTCTGGTGCACCAGCGACTCCGTGTCGCCCACCTGGCGTCGCTCCGACACCTCGCGCCGGGCCTTGTCCTTGAAGCGGGTCTGGGTCTGGATGTGCAGCGGCGTCGCGGGCGAGGCTGGGCGTCTGGTCGATTGTGTCATTCCTCGAGACTTGGGGTCCCTCATGACAGGTAATTGCTATTGGAGCGGTTCCGACGAACTGGACAGCCGGTTGAGGTGCAGGTACACGTCCGTGCCGTAGCCCTCCATGCTGATCAGCTTCAAATCGCCGCCAAAGTACCGCGCGTACAGCCGCGAGATGGGCAGGCCGTAGCCGAAGCCGGCCATGGGCGCCTTGAAGTCGTTCTTGTCAAAGTCCGGATCCAGGTTCGGCGTGCGGTCGACGGTCGTGTACATGTATGTCCACACCAGCGGGATGGCGCTGCGCGGGATGCCACCGCCCTCGTCCGAGATCTTGATCGTGATGTCCTCGCGGCCCTCGGCCACGATGACCTTGGTGACGGGGAACTCCTGCTTGTCCTGGCCGTGCGCTTCCACAACAGCCCGCAGCGAGTTCTTGAGCGTCTCAAACAGCATGTGCGACAAGTGCCCCGGCACATACATGAAGTTGAGCTTGGGATTGCACACGAGCTGGATCTTGGGCGCCTCGAACAGGCCGTAGTGGTCCTCGCAGACAAACCGGGCGTTCTCAATGGCCTCCTGCGCCAGGTCGTGCACGTTGGTCTTGGTGCAGATGATGCCGACGTATGTCGGGTCGCGGTGGTGGCTCTGGTCCGTAATGGCAATGTGCTGGCCGATCAGCATGCGGATGCCGATGCGCGACATGTAGAAGCGGTCGAGGAAGGACTGGATGTTGTGGTCGATTTGCATGCGTTGGCGACGTCGCTTGTACTCCAGGATGCCCTGGGCCATTGTGGTGACGACGCCGTCGTGGCGCCGCTTGATCTGGTTCAGGGTCTGGGCGAACCGCTGGTTGTAGAGGTGCAGGTCGCCCGGCCAGTTGCCGCTGTCGTCCACCCAGGCAAAGTAGCGCCGCGCGGAGGGTGCGCGTTTTAAGAGCCCGTTGCCGTTGCCGTTGCCGTGTATTAATGGAGACTGCGAGCTGTACTGGCCCTCTTCGATGCTGGGGTTGGGGGTTGCTTCGGACAGGACGCGGCCGGGCGTGCGGCTGGGGCGCATTAAGCGGTCGCGGACTTCTTTGCTCAACTCTGGCCTTGGAAGCGTGGTGATTTCCTAGACGGTCAGCTGTGTGACCAAGAGCGCGGCGATGCTGCAGAGGGGGGGGGAAGCTCACCTCAAACGATTGCGCATACCAGTCCTGCACTTTCCGCACCGACGGCATGTCGCTGAGGCCATCGGGTAGAGTCTCGAGCTCCTGGACCCGGTGGGCGAGCCGGATGGGGAGCTCCTCGGCCAGAAACTGCGAGGCACGGAAGAGAGTGCCTGCAAAAGTTAGCCACGCACGTGAAGGACGGACAAGGCTCGGCGGACGCCGTAACGCATGGAAGAATACACACCCACGCTCGGCTTCTCGCCGAATTGGACCATCTGCCGCAAGCTGACGCCGGTAGCGGGAAAGCTGGCATAGTGCTTGATGGTGTTCATCAAGCGGTCGGTCTTCTTCCACGACATGATGGGCGGTTGGGGGAGGGTGTGGGAGGAGGCGAGAGGGGTGTGGGAGAGGTGTCAATGGCACCTGCGAGGGCAGCCGCAGAGGTTGAAAGGCTGTCCCGGCTACCGCAATGGGCAGCGTCCCATGGGTAGCGAGGGAATAGGAGAGGAAGAAAGCAGGGCGGTCGGGCGGAAAAGTAACGCCGAGAACGAGAGGTCGAGGCCAAGGACGGAGACGAGGCAAAGAGACGAGGCGAGAGACGAGGCAAGAGACGAGGTCGGCGATGACGTGGAAGGAGAAAATAAACAAAAGAGAGCGAGCGGCAAGCTTCAAGGGAGGGGGGCGGCCGGCAAAAACCGAGCTGTGCGTCAAACGGGCGAGTGGTGGAAGTCAAATCCGGGGGTGACTAACTAATACAACTTGCGTTCCCATATAAGACTCACACACATTGCCTTGGGCCCCGGCATCTTCTTCTTTCGTGCACAATGCCCCTCCAATGCCGAACGACGCAGAATAGCGCGCTGTGATTGGCCCACCCCACACTCCGCCGAGGTTCTTGAACGTGACTGAGGCAATACTTTCCGTGCCTGTGGAGATTTAGACTTCCAGAGGTACTCCGTGCCAATTACGTGATACGCACTGTCATCCTGTCGATCCCGAGCTCTATTCCAGGAACAGGAGGACGCCGTGCTATGACACCGGCGCACATGCGAGCAAATACTCGTAAACGAGCGGGCACCCGGATGCCTCTGTCCTCCTTTCCTCTCTTCCTTTTGTCCAGATCAGGAGAAAAGGAAAAAGCGGAGAATGCGTGTCTCCCTTTATCTTTTTTTTTGCATGTGACGCCCTTTGTGACGACATGCGAGCGGCCGCGCTTCTGCACTGTGAAGCGGTACACAGAAGGAACTGCTCCCCGGAAAACCCAGGCTGTTCGGGCCATCGGAAGATTTAGGGTCCCGTTTAGTAAGCACGGTGTTTACACAGTGTTCGCTCACATCTCGGCATGTTGCTGTGCTTCTTCGCACGGCATACTTGGCCGTCGCACAAGCACCCGCCCCTGGCAGGTATCGAAGTTTTTTGGGGGCCAGATCTTTCAGTGGCCTCAAAAGCTTGCAAGCTATCCAACCAGCTCCACCCCGCAACGCGTCGAACCACGAATAGACGCGTCGGACTTCAACCCAGGCCTTTGGAAAGTACGCCGAAACATGCCGCCGTGGTCGGCATGCCGGATGCGCCGTCTGCTGTTGTGGGCGCGGTAACGGCCATGCCGCGGTCACCGGGAGCGCCGCGGACGCCGCGGACCAGTGGTCCAACAGACGGACAAGGCCCGGCAAGATCGCCAGCAGCTCCGTGGCGGCCTCTGCTTCCCTCGTTCGGGTCAGACGCGGCCGCTCCAACGAACAAGGATGGCGGCAATGGCGGCAACGGCGGCAACGGCAGCAGCAGCACAGCTTCGTCGCCGTCGCCGTCGTCGTCGTCGCCCAACAACGACCCCGTTGCCGAGGGCAGCAGGGAGGTTCTCATCGACCGGCTGCAGGACGTCGTGCGCCACCTGGCGTCGTACGTGCCGGCGACTGCGGCGGGGGCGGCGGCGTTGGCGTCGCCGGGGCCGCACGTTCGCGGGAGCCACCTCCGCGCCCGCCGCGCCGACGACCGCGTCCTGAGCGCGCTCCATGCGCGCGTCGACGAGATGGAGGCGGTCCTGGCCGCTGCAGAGGCCGACGCCGATGCCGCCGCCGCCGCCGCGACGGCCCGCTCCACGCCGTCGCCGGGGCTGGCGGCGTCGCCGTTTCGGCACGACCGCACCCGGTCCTCGCTGTCGTCGCTCGGGACCGCCACGAGCAACGCGGCCGCCGAGCCGGGCAGTCCTCTGGGCAGCCTGCGGCAGCGGACGTCGTTGCTGGGGCGGCCGGCGTCGATCTTGACGGGCCGGCAGCCGTCGTCGTCGGCGCAGGCAGCGGCAGCCTTTCGGGGGGCCGGGATGTCGCCGCCGCAAGGAGCCAGAGAACGACAACAGCGACAAAAGCAGAAACCGCGCAGCGAAAACAATCCGACGAGTGAGACGAGCAAGACACTGGCCGTCGAGTCGGCCCGCCTCGCAGACGAGCTCGCGGCGGCCCTGGGCCGCTTGACGACGACGAGCCGCGACGCCGAGGCGATCCAGCACGCCCTGCTGGACGAACTGACAGCCGCCCGCGATCGGGCTGCAGCGCTCGAGACGCAGCTCGAGACCCTGACGCGACAGCAGCAGGCGCCCAAGACGCCGACGCCCGCAGCCGTGCCGCCGCGCCAGTCCAGGGGCGACAGTCGAAACAGCATGTTCAGCGCAACGTCACCTTCAGTGTCGACGACGGCGTCGACCATGGCATCGACGACGACGGTCACGGGCTCGCATCTGGAGACGATGGATGCGGAGCTGTCGTTTCTGCGGCTGCAGCTGCGGGCGATCGAGCTGCGGTGCCGGGCCCACGTGCCGGACGACGCGGACCCGGAGCTGGCCGAGAGCATTGCCAACTGGAAGGCGGACTGGGCGGCGCTGCGGGCGCAGGTGGACGAGGAGGAGCACAGCCTGCAGCAGAGCCTGACGGGAGGGGCCGGCGGCGTCGGCGGCCTCTACGCAATGTACGAATAGACGATGATGGGTTTCATGTACTCTTTTATGATACTCTTTTTTTTTCAACGTCCGTGTATTTATTTAGCAATTTCGAATGGTTAAAAGCTCCAGCATCCAGAAGTCCTAGCCAAACGAGGGTATGATAAGAAACAAAGCATCGAAAAAAAAAGGTATAAGGTATCACGAATGTCCCAAGAAACGACCCGAGACAGAAAGAACCGAGAAAGAAAAAAAAAAGGAAAATAAAGAAATCAAAAGTTGGCAAACAGTTTGCTTGTATCCTGTTGTTTGCAACACACACACACACGCACACCGGCGCTCACACCCGCGCAGTCGCGTCGCGCTCGACCTGCAGCGGCTGCTCCTGCGGCTGCGAGTGGCGGCGGTGGGCGAGCTGCTTCTCGTGGACCTGCTGGGTGTACTCGTCGGCGACGGGTTCGACGGGCGGCTCGACGGAGCGGCCGCCGCAGAAGACGTAGCGGCGGAGGAAGTAGGGCACCTGGGCGGCGCCGTAGGCGATGCGGCGGCGCAGGGGCACGGAGAAGACGGCGTCGAGCTCCTCGAGCGTCTTGGCCTTGGTCTCGGGGACGAGGAAGAGCACGCCGAAGAAGCCGACCATGTTCCAGGCGGCGTACCAGCCAAAGGCGCCCTGGGGCTTGAAGGCCTTGAGCAGCGACGGCCAGGTGACGGAGAGGATAAAGTTGAAGAACCAGGTGGTGGCCGTGGCCAGCGACATGCCGATGGGGCGGATGTACAGCGGGTAGGCCTCGGCCGAATAGGTAAAGGGCACGGGGCCCTCGCCGGGGGAGTAGACGACGCCGAACAGGTACAGGCCGAGGGCGATGCAGGCAATGTAGGCGGTCGAGTCGGAGGGGATCCAGAAGGAGAAGCCGGTGAATAGCAGGAACAGCGCCATGAGCGGGAACGTCGTCAGCAGCAGGTTGCGGCGGCCAAAGGTGTCGATGGTGTAGAAGGCGGGCAGGGCGAACAGCCAGTTGACGACGCCCCAGCCGGTGCTGGCGCCCAGGGCCTTGACGTTGGACTTGAAGACGTCGACAAAGATCTGCGACGAGTAGTAGGCGATGACGTTGACGCCGCAGAACTGCTGCATGAACATGACCAGCTCGGACGCGATCATCGCGTTGCGGTTGCGGCGGATGGTGAAGAACTCCTTGAGCCGGTGGCGGCCGGTCGACATGACCTCGCGCTCGGCCTCGAGCAGCGTGTGCATGTAGAACAGGTCGCGCGCGGCCTGGACTTTCTCGAAGCGCAGGCGGCACAGGGTCTTGTAGGCGTCCCGGTGGCGGTTCTTGGTCAGGTACCAGCGCGGCGACTCGACACACGAGTGGATCAGCATGCACACCATGACGGCCGGGATCATGGCCGAGCCCATCATCAGGCGCCAGTTGAGGCCGCCGCCGATGCCGCGGTCGGGCACAAAGTAGAAGGCCAGGTCGGCGACGTAGCCCATCATGATGCCTGGGGAGGAGGGAGGGGGGGTCAGCTGACTTCTGGACCGTACAGTAAGCATCGCAGGGCAGACATACCGAAAGCCGTCCACATCTGCCATTGCATGACCAGGGCGCCACGGAGCTTGGGCGGGGCACACTCGGCCGCGAAGATGGCTGTCTTGTGAGTGGGAGAAGAGAGCAGAGAGGGCACAGGGAGGACCTACGCGTCGTCGCGGACTTGGGCCCGATGCCGAGACCCAGGAAGAACCGAGCAATGAACATGTGGTACCAGGTGTTGGTGAAGGCCTGCCAGAAGCACGCAAGGGCGGAGACTGGGGGGTTAGCAGACAGAAGAGACAGAGGAGGATAGGAACAAAAGAGTCAGGGAAGCGTACTGATGCACGAGATGAAGATGGTGCCGCGGCGGCCAAACTTGCGGTTCATCGGCTCCGTCAGCCAGCAGCCGATAAAGGCACAGCACAGGTACGGGGCCGAGTTGCAGAGGCCGACGAGCCACGGGTCGCGTGAGTCGTCCTTGTCGATCTTGAAGTACACCTTGTAGAAGATCTGCGCGCCGTTGACCACGGTCTCGTCCATGCCCTGGACGGCAGCGCTGAGGGAGCAGACTGGAAGGGAGTTAGCACAAGAAAGGCGAGGAGGTGTGACGAAGAGAAGGGATGGACCTACTGATCACCACCCAGTACAGCTGCCGCGGGTTCTGCCACTTGTTGGTGACCTCGCGCTGCAGCACGCCGCGCTCGTGGTCCGTCAGGTCGGCAAAGTACGGCCCGCCGCCCAGCGCCGGCCCGCCGCCCAGCGCCGGCTCCGCCTTGCCGGACTCCGCGCCCGTGCTGCCGCCGTCGCTGCTGCCGTTGCCGTTGGGCGGCAGGTTGCCGCCAGAGTACAGGTCCGGGTTGGCGGCCATGACGGCGCCCAGGCGGAAGGCGCGCACGTCCTCGTCGCTCTCGCCGACGTTGTGCTCGCGGCAGTACTGCTCACCCATCTCGGCCAGGTCTGCCGGCGGGATGTCCGCCAGCGGGTTGTCCAGCCGCCGGTTGAGCGCCTGCGTCTCGCGCAGCGCCTGCGCCTCGGCCGCCGCATCCGCCGCCCGCTCCGCGCTGTTGCGCCGCGACGACAGCCGCGACGACAGCTTGCGGTTGTTCTTGGGCCGCCGCGGCGTCGCCGTGCCCGAGCCGGGGCCACCCTCGGCCGCGTCCACCCCGAGGAAGCCGACGCCGTGGCCGGTGCCGCCAGCCGCCTCGCTGTGCTCGGCCGTGGGCTTGTGGGCCGCAGAGAGCTCGTCCGGACGCAGGCCGCTGTCCTCGCTGCTGCCGCCGGCAACGCTGCGCTGGTCGCTGGGCAAATCAGCCATGGTGGGTGCGTGTAAGTGCCAAAAAGTAAACAAGAGAAAATGCGTAGGCAACACAGAAAACTAGACAGCAAGAGGCAAAACGGTTTTAAGGTTAAGGACTCCGGATGACAAAAGTCGGTCAAATGCCCTTCTGGTCTATGCCCTGTTTTTGGGGGGTTGGACCGACCGAGGGTGAGCAGCAGGTATATATACGATACGAGTCAAGTACAACGACCGCGTCACAAGAACATGAAAGGACCGTGGGGGAGAGACTTCCAAGGCGGGGAACCCGTTCTCTGGAGAAAGGATTATACACCGACCCTTCTTTTTTTCCTGTTTGCACACCTCCGCGTGCGGTTGCGCGCCGTGTCGATCCCTCGCGAAGAAGCCGTGTCTCGCACGGACTGGCATGTGAACTGTCTTTGTTTTTCGTCGTTTCCGTCCAGACCCTATCAGCCCTGTCTCACACGACTCAGGCAGCGCTGCATGCCATGCCGCCGCAGGCGAACCTTTATGAAACACCCACACCGCATAGAGACAGAGACAATCGACTTGAACCAACGCTCCCGCGTGCGGACGGTCGCACGGCGTCGTGCCGTCGTGCATCGTGTCTTACGTTATAGTGCCCTGTGCGACAGACTATACGGCATCGTATCCCAAGTCGCACTAACGCAGCCTTCGACGTCATATTCCGTTCTAGCGCCACACACAGCACGATACACAAAGCACAACGCGCCCACAAGGCTGCCGTGAAAACAAGCATGAAACCCCGAGCATTCTTCCGCAGCGGACCACCGATATGGAGTCCGTCAAAGAACGAAAAGCGACCTTGCAAGGATCCCGTATCCCGTGCCCCATACGGGGTCAGCTTCCCGTCGTCCGTACGCGTTTTATATCCGAGGAAGGGTGGAAGTACTCCGTACGGCCTCGTACTCCCACACGGAGATCGGTTGTACGGAGCCGAGTCCTACGAGTCAGAAACGATCGGCCTCGCTGCCGATCCATATTTCTGCACGCGGATCAAGTTTTGTTGTGGAAAAAAGATGGGAACATCCCGTTCTCTGGCAGCCTATACAAGAAAAAAAGAGGAACCTGAACAAGAGAAACGCCGCAGTCGCCCCGGCCAACACCCACCCCACGAATGAAACCCGGGGTAGTGGCGAGAGAGAGAAAAAAAGAGAAAAAGAAGGAAAAAAAAAAGCACCCGATACCTAACGCCATTGTGTGCAAAAAGGAACACCCGCATGACCCAACCTAATCCCCATCTTTGCGGGGAACGGCGAAAACCCAATCGCCTTCCAATGAGAACGCGCACATCGACGCGGGAAAAAAAATGTAATCGTACAAAGAAGAGAGTGGAAGGGGGGTATCAAAAGAAAAGACTGGTGTGTGTGTGTGCGTGTTCGTACACGGGGTGTGCACGTTGCCTGCACGTTGTGTGCGTTCGTTTGGCGGGGCGTCCCTGTTGTGCGAGTGCGCCCGCGTCTGTCGTGGGAGAGCCTCCGCCAGTTTCTCACTTGGAGCTCGCCATCGACGCCGGCCGCGACGTGTCGTCTGGCGACGTGTTGTCCAAGTCTGCGCTCGTGTTGCTGCTCTGTTCGTGCCGCTCATCATGGCTGCCAACGGCGCCGACAGTGTTAGTGCTGGTAACTCCACCAACGTCACCGCTCGCAGTGCCGTCACCGGTACTACCGCTGCCGACACCAGCACCTCCGTTGCCGCCGTCCTCGCTGTCCGCGCTTGTTCCACTGCCGTTTCGCTCGTGCGGTCGATGGCGTTGTAGACGGTGAGGTGTGAGCCCGCGCTGCGGTCTAGACTCCTTGCCGCTGCGCTTAGTCTCCCGTGACGGGCGCGATTCTTTCGTAGGCGTCTGCTCTTTTTGCAATCGCCACTTCTCGTCCAGGAGTGTCACCAGACGCTCCAGCTTCTCGTCCAGCAAGCCATCCAGCTCCTCGCTCATCGCCTTGCTGCGGATCGCCCGATCGCCCAAAGCCGCTACCGTCAGCCGCAGTTCTTGGTCCAGCTCAATGAGCACATCCTGAGCAATCGGGTCGGTCGATGCTAATCGCTTTCGATACGCCCGCAGCTGCCGGCATGTCTGCTCCGTTGCCATGTTCAGGCTGCCAAACCCGTAAGAACTCCGCAAATTGCTAGCACTACCCTTCTTGCGTATAGTTCCGCCACCCCCGCCAGATGGTCCGGTTGGCGTAGACCCCGACCCCGCCGTCGTGCTCATAGCCGGAAGCGACGGTCGTCGTCGGACCTTGGCCTTCGGGCTGACCGGCATAGGCGGACTGCCCTGCCCGCTCCCTGCAGATGCTCGTCGGGACGACGACTGCGCATCCTCCGCAATTGCGCTAGCCGGGTTGTTGAGCAAGACAGTGATGGGTGTCCTTGCAGCCCCCGCTCCCGCCCCTCCTCCTGCGAGGCTGTAGCGGGAGGATCTTCGAGTAAGTGAGCGTATAGGCGACCGCCGGCCGTTCGGTGTCGCGCTGCCTCCGCCATTTATCGACCCTCCACCAGTTGCACTGCTACCGAGAGAGGCGCCACTGGTGGTAGGACTTGGCCGCTGGAACTCTGCCAACTCGGCCCTTGACAAGACTCTTCGCAGAGGCGGCCTGGCGGACGCCACGGAGAGGGAGCCGGTGACGCTGCCTCCGTCCTTGGCCGGCGATGGGTCCCGGCTCCTAGCCGGCAATCCTACCGGGCCAGCCGGGTCGCGTAGATCGAGGGCCCAAATCATGATCGTGCCATCCGAGCCGACACTGACAACCTTCCGCGGACCTCCTGCAAACGCCGCCGCTCGGCTGATATCGTCCTTATTGCTGTCTGTTCCCTCATTCCCATCCACCAAGGCCACACCGTTGATTGCCTCCGTGTGACCCCATTCACGGTCGAGAAAGGCGCCCGTCTGGGCGTTGTAGAGGCGGACCGACTTGTCTGTATTAGACAGGCCCAGTAAAAATGCTGTATCGTTTGTCATACTGCTGTTTGCGCCGCTGGGGAGCGACGGCTGTGGAGCAGTGGCTTGTGTGCCATAGACAAGCGCATCTAGAACCGCCGTTTCCGTCCCACCCTCGTCGAGGCATTTGAAGGAGCTGATTAGCCGGCTCGTGGCCAGATCGTACTGGCAGATGGTTCGGTCGAGGAGTGTCACAAAGACGGATTTGGCATCGGGCGCCAGCACCATGGATGTGGGAGATGCCTTCAGCGTCACCACGCGACTGGGAATGGCCGCGACTGCGTCCGGATCGTCTTCTTTTGTGACCAGGTCGTGGATTTGCAGCGTCCGGTCAAAGGAGCATGTAATCACCTTCTCGTCCGGCGTCAGGACCACCTGCACCACTTTTGCAGCAAACTCAAGCGTTTGAAAGTGCTCGACTGCTCCGTCCTGCTGCCGTCGACGAAACAGCTGTGCCGTGCGATCACGCCCACACGTGGCGAGTAGGAGCTTCGTATCAGTCTCATAGAGGGCGATGGACTGGCAATAGGATGAGTGCGCCTTGGTCTCGATAAGAAATGTCTTTGTTGCAAAATCCAGCACGCGCAGAACGCCCTGTCGGTCAGCGGTCACAAAGAGCTTACCACCGCGCGTGGCCCGCACAATGGTCAGCTGGTTGGGCGGGTCCAGCTCGTTCTCCAAGGCCACCTGCTCGACGGGGATTTGCAGAGACGACTTGACCTGACCTTCCACGTCCCAGAGAAGGACTTTGCCAGATCCGGACCATGTGAAGAAGGCGGCGTCAGCGGCATTCGGCACGGACAGAGCCTGGACACCCAAAATGGGCTCCCCATGGCCGGGAATGGGGACACGTTGAACGCCCTGGGCCGGCTCCGTGCCCGGCACATGGTCGACTCCGGAGAATATATCGATGGTCTGGTTGGTGTCGATGGTCACAACATGGTTCGTGAGAAAGCCAATCGCGACAAGGCCGCTTTGGGTGGACTCTGAAGAAGCGCTCTGGCTGCTAAACACGCTTCGTGCGCTTGGCGTAGTGGCTGTCATCATCCGCTTGCTTGCAAAGATGGGTGACGAAGCAAAAGAGGGCGTCGAGGGGGATGGCACAGAGTCATCGCGCGGACACTCGAGAAGCAAGTCGTCCAAGTCCACTGCGACTGACTGGCCTGCCTTGCCAGCAATATACACCTTCTCTTGGCGTACGGAGACACACGAGATGGGGAACCCGACGTCGCGGAGCCGCGTCAGCTTCATCTGCTTGTGGATGGAATTGGTCGAGTCCAACAAACAGACATCTCCGGCCTCAGAGCAGATGATGGCACGGGCGCCGGGGAGGGACGCGGCGCAGCAAAAGGTCGCCTCGAGAAGTGACCCCAGCAGGATGTTTCGGCCCGGCAGAGTCCGCTGCTGTTGCAGGAATGGACTTTGTTGTTGCTGTTGCTGCTGTAGTGAGGATGGAAGCGATTGATGGTACGATGGTGGGGTCGAAACGTGGCTGTCGCTGCCGTATTTCGTCTTTGTGGGAGAAGTGCTGGTCACTGGGCCGTCATCGACGCGCCAGACCTTGATGTGGCGCACACCAAAGGTGACGAGGCTGGTGCTTCCCAGCCAGACAATGCCGCGTACGTAGGATGTGCAGCGGTTCTGCTGGAACAGGCGCGCAGCACCAGTTCGCGGATCAATCTTCCACAGATAGAGAAAGCCATCGTTGGGGGCGCCGAGTGACGCTAGATAGCGGGAATCGGCTGACCAGGCGACAGCGGCCACACCGAAGCTGTGTTCGCTGATGGAGACCAGAGGGGTATCGGACGAGGTGTCGTCGAGGTTGAAGATGAGCACGCGCGGGGCGTAGCCGGTCTCACCGACAGCGAGAAAGCGGCCATCGCGGCTCAAAGAGAGGCAGGTGGCCGACTTGATGCGCTCGCGCTGGGTCCAGGTCTTAGATGTTGGGGAATCAGCCCAGTCGGCAAGGCTGAAGGAGTCCCGATGACTGCTGCCGGCGACGATACGATTGCGGCTGTCGTTTGCCTTGGGAGTGCCTGTCGGCGTGGAGGGGCCCTGTGGGAGGGGGGAAATGGCATAGAGGGGAACGGCCGTGGGACGAGCGCGGTAAAAGCGCTGTCTGTAGCGGCTGGCATAGACATCGACAACGACGACGGCACCACCGGCAATGTAGGCGAAGGAGGAGTTGACGGCATCGAAGCCGATGGGCGAGCAGCAGGTGGAGCCAATCACCCGCTTGAGGGACAAGCGTGATGAGGCTGCAGCAGCTGAAGAAGAGGCAATGGAAACGTCGGCAACGGTGCGGGAGCGGATGGGAGAACGTGACACGCGGTGGGCGTAGGGCGAGTTTGCTGGCGTGAGCTTCAGACGGTTGGATGGAGTAGACGCCATTGTGTTGCCATTTGCAAAATGGTCGAAAATGTTCAGTGTGTCGATGTGTTGGCGTATCCAAAAATGAAGAAGGGGAAGAAAAAGGAGAGAGAGTGAGAGTGAGAAGTGAATAACTGAGGGGTTAGTGGTTGAACGTAAGGGAGGATGCAAAGAGAGAGCTGCTCACAGTAGTGAATGAAGGAACGAGCGACAGTAGATGAAGACAAAAGGAACAAGCGAGAGACTGTCTACTCTGGGATGGATGCCTGGAGCAGAGGGAGAAGAAGAACGGGCGATTCGTTCACGACGAGCGGCAGGACATGGCGAACGCGTCGAAGGGCGTCAGGGAAAAGAAGAAGATGAGAATGGAATGAGGGAATGAGAGGCAGAGGCAAAGCCGGGTCGACACAGGACGGGCTCAAACCTGTTCGGCAAGAGTGGTGGCGTCCCAATGGAAGACTTGGCCGGCGCACTTGTGTGATGCTCGCTGTTTCGCCGGCTGGGGCAAAAACATGGACGCTCGCAGCAGAAGACGACGTGACGTGCCGTAGACAGATTCTGCCGAGTGGTCGCTAACAGGTGGATAGACCGTACCAAGGCCTGAAAACCCGAAGTACGGAGAAACGATGCGATCGCGGTGAGCCCTGTGCTCGGCTGAAAAGGAGATGGGGGAGGCGCTTTGACCGGGGTCGACTCTCGTGAAGATGCTGCTGCGTATCTAACGGAGTTCGAATGGAGACTGAGTAATGGTCCGTACGGAGTAGGTAGGCCCTTGCTTTGCGGGTGGAGGAGTGGATCGTGCCTTCCTGTGCCCTTGTTTTTCTTCCGGGTTGGGCGGGCGACGCTGGGGCCCACACTAGCTCTTCCCAAACCCGGGAAACATGGTTCCATAACGGGACTAGCGCCAGGGGCAGAAAACCGGTGTGGGTCTGTGCACGACGAGACGGAGGACGACGAGACACTATTACTCCGTACGATTACAACGGCGTATCACGGCGGCGCAGTTCAAGGTGAAGGACAACGGAACGGTCAGGATACCGCGGGATGCGAAAATATGGTACGGGACAGAGACAGAACTGAAACAATATGCACCGAAATATGACGCGTCAAGACTGTCACGTCCAAGATTGTCGTCGCGTCTTGCTCCGCCATGAGATGCAGCTGACAGGGGTACTGGGAGATGAGACCGCAGTGCGGCGGGTGATGGGGTTGGTGGCTCACCGAATTCGGCATGGTGTAGAGAGATACGAGTCCTCCGTATGTTGATCTTACACGGGCGCTTGTTTGAGTTTGCCGACCAGCGTCCCCTAGTGAGAGTTGCAATGTGCTGATTTGTATCTACAAGATTATATAATACACCCTGGCCGGTCACCGCTTGCCGTGGGAAGCCTGCCGTTGCATCCGTACCCGTTTGCCCAGACTCGGCGTCTGTCGCGACCGACTGCTGTGTGGGGGGCCGTCGTCCTCGCGGTCGTAGCCGCCATTGGCGGGCCTTTCCGAAACGGGCTCCCGGCTAAACGGTGCTGCGCCGGACGCCGCACTGGACGCCGCACCGGACGCTGCAGCGGGTCCGGGGACATGGTCCTCCCCGCCGCTGCGCAGCATCCCCATGCCTCCCATGGCCCCCATCTCCTCCCGCTGCCATGCCGCCCGCACCTGCCGCCGTGTCCGGTCGTGCCGCTGCCGCTCACGCCGGGGGTTCTCGCGGCGGATGCCCTCGGCCTGCCACCGCTTCGGCGGCTTCTTGCCGAGCGCAGCCCAGCGCTGCCACACCTTCTTTCCGCGCTCGAACCAGCGCTCCTGCCGGTCCTCCTCCTCGGACACCGACGGCTGCCACTTGCTCTTGAGGATGCGCCGGATGGCCTCGGGCGAAACGGCAAATTGCTTCGCCAGCACGGGCGTCGTGTACACGTCCGGCATCTGCGCGTGCAGCGCCCGTATGCCTTCGATCGCGTCCGGCGACAGCTTTTTGCGCGGGTTCCACCCCTCGCCTTGGAACTTCTCCCGCAGCGCCCGCTTCTGGACCTGCCACGGCTCGGACGGCGACGGGGCCACCGCACGCGCCACTGCCCGCGCCGCGCTTTCGGTCTTTTGTTTCTTTTCCTTCTTTTCCTTTTTCTCGGTCACTTTCGTCTCCGTTGCTGTTTTCTTCTGAGCCTCCTTCGTGTCATGGGCCTTTGTCGTAATCCTCTTCCCCGTCCCTTTTTCCGTACTCCGCTCCGTCTTCGGTTCTTGCGGCCGTGCACTCTTGTCCGCCCTAGGTTCTTTTTTCATCGTCGTCCTTGTAACGCTTGCGGCCACCGTGCCGCCCACAGTGGTGCTCGCGCCGGTGCTTTTCTTTGCGTCCGTGGTGCTTGTCGCGTCGACGATGCCAGTCCCCGCGGTCCCTGCTGCCTCGGCCGGCATGTCCTTTGCATCCACGGCTTCCACCGCTGCTGTTGCCGCCGCCGCCTCAGCCTCCTTCTGTCGCCTCAACTTCTTCCGTTTGTTTTTTCCTGGCATTTGTGGTGCCGCGTTCTGTACGGCATCTTGCGCCTCCGTTGTGGCTGCTTCGGAAGTGTCTTTTCCGGCCGCCGTTCCTGTACTCAGAGTGCCATGCGTATTTGCAGTCGTAATTGCCAAAGTATCTGGAAGGGACTGCCCGCTGGGAGACGAAGGTTCTCGTACGGGTAGGGCTGTCGTCTGGGTGTCTGTCGAATCTGTCGCGCCTACCGGCTCTGCTACTGGCGTCGCAGAAGCTGTCGCCGTATGGACATTGTACCGTGGCCGTGCCGTGTGGAAGCGTGCAATGGAGTATGACGCAGCCGCGCGTGCGCGCACCGTCCGCATCAGTCCTTGTCTTCCTGCGCCTGTTTTCTGGTCTCCAAACACATGCGCGGCTGTGGGGACAAGTGCCGAAGGCTGCCGCGCCGATGGTCCTGCCAGGCTGTGCACAAACATGCGCAGCGCCGCCGTGTGGCAGGTGCAAAAGGATTTGTTCATGTTTTTGAGGCTTCGTTCGTGTTTGGAGACCAAAGCAAAGCAGCGAGCCAAGGACGACGAGGCTCCCTTTTCTTTCTGGAAAAAAAAACGGGTAAATCGTTATCGATACAAAAAGTGGGGCCCTTCCGGCCTGGAGAGTACGGAGCACGATGCCAACAAGACACTGAACTTTACTTCTACTCATAAACTCAGGATGTCTCTAGTGTGCAGTAATACACCTCGGTGCACCATGCTTCCATCCCATCCCCGTCCCTTGCTCTTCCCTCCGCGGCCACGCCCTACTCGAGCAACGACGCCTGGTTCGCATACAGCACGTCCACCACGCTGCTCAGCTTCTCAATTGTCGCCAGCGCCGCGTCATAGCCCTCGTCCCGCACCGTCTCGTCGTAGATGATCAAGCAGCCGGCGCCCTGGTCCAGCACGCCGACGATGACCTTGTCGAGTATCATCTGCGACAGCTTGCGCTCGACCTGCTGGGTGTCGAGGCCGACCATGGTGGCAATGTGGTCGATCTCGACGCGCGAGAACGGCTCGATGACCTTGATCAGGTTCTGCTCGAGCATGGAGTCGTACAGGCGGCGCAGGTGGTTGCGCACAAACGCGTCGCCGCCCAGCTCGTAGCGGTAGGCGGTGAGCGCGCGCTCGTACTCCTCGAGCGAGCGGTTCGCGTGTGCGCGCGCAATGGCCTTCATGGCCTCGAGGCTCTGGCCCGCGTACTTGACGGCCTGCTTGGACGCCATCAGCTGGTTGACGTCGTCGACCAGGTTCAGCATGATCTTGCACAGCAGCATGTACTGCAGGGCCGCCGTGGCCTTAGCCGGCTCGTCCTGCGTGTGGTAGCCGTCGAGCGCCTCGATGAAGTAGCTGAACGCCGTGTTGAAGTCCTTGTCCTCCGCGTGCAGCATGCCCGACTGCATGTCCAGGTTCGCCTGTAGCAGCGGCGGCGTATACACCGACGCCGCGCTCGTGCGCGCGCTCGTCAGCGCCGCCCGCGCCTTGGACACGTTGCCCAGCGCGTGGTACACGCGCGACTCCAACAGCTGCACCTCCACCAGCACCAGCTTGTCGTCTAGGCGCTTCAGCTCGCGCAGCAGCCCGTTGATCAGCGTCAGTGCATCGTAGTACGCCTGCTTGGCCATGTACAGCGTCACCAGGCGCGTCTCCAGGTTCTGCCGCAGGAAACCACGGCGCTCCGACGTGGCCCATTCTATGCAAGACTTGGTGACGGCAATTTGAATGTCGGTCGTGTTGGGGATGTCCCGGAAGAGGTCGAGAAGTTGTCGCACTGGGGGTGCGTTAGAAAGAAAAAAGCCCGGGCGAACACACCAGGGAGGGGCTGTGCTTACCCAGTTTTGCTGTTTTTGCCTTTGCAAACGACGACAGCACCGTCCGGCTCCGCGTCACCAGCTCAACAAGGTCGGTTGTGTTCCTGGCAGCAAGTCAGCCCCGGTCCTCGCGGCCAAGCCTCCCTCATCCTCCCTGCCTAGCAAACCTACTTCTGGTCGCGGTAGACCTCCCCCAAGCTGATCAGTGCCGTCTCGTACTCCCGGATAGCGGCTTCCGACGTGACCGATGGCGGCTTGGAGATGATTTCCTTGTAGATGCTCGCTGCCTTGGCCGGGTCGGCCTTGGCCAGCTTCTTGGCCTCCTGCACCCTCTCCGAGTCGCCTGCGGCCATGGTGTGGGGGGGGGGGAGGCTGCAAGGGAATGTTTTGGACCAAGAAGAAGACGGTCTTCGTATGTGTCCGCTGCTGTTTGCGATCGCGTAGTGAGTTGTGTGCGTCGTGTGCGTCGTCGTTGTGGTAAGAGCTTCTTGGTGGGACAAAATGCGGCGAGGCCCGTCGCTCGCCAGGTTGCCAATGGAACGCGAAAGCTAGCTAGCCTGCTGGACTGCACCGCCACACAAAACTGTGGCGCGAGTCGAGCTAAGCGCTGTCAGTGGATTGGCCGAGCCAGCTGCCCCCGCCGCCAACTGTTGAAACAGGCCCAGGGGGTTCGTGATAGCTTGCGCACAGGCAAAGCGCAGAGATTCGTTTCAAGGAGCCGACTTGCGGTTCTCCTTTTGTTCGTCTTGTGTCCGGTTTCCGAGCGTGCGCTTATTCTTTCTTCATCCTTCTCTCCGCATTCTCCCTAATACCTATTACTCTTCCCCTCGGGCTGGCCCCAGGTATATATATATACTTTCGTTTTTGCGCCTTTCACCTCCATCGTCACATCGTCCTCCTCGTTCTCGATATCCTCGATCTCCGTCTCCTCCAACTCCTTGGCATAGCTTACTTGGCATCTCGATATTTCGCAACATGGACACCTACCAGCGCCCGCCCCAGCGCGACTCCTGGTTCGCCCCCCTTTCGATCGACCTAGTCCTTAAGGTGCTCTATGTCACCTTCTTCCACCCGTTCATCGCATGGCTCGTGCCGCTGTGCTTCCGTGCCGAGCACATGGAGTGGGATGCGAGCCCTATGCGGGCTTCCATCGCCTATGCTTGGGTGATCACGGTCTGCTGGACCTT
Organism: Ceratocystiopsis minuta; assembly: GCA_001676865.1. Lineage (NCBI taxonomy): Eukaryota > Fungi > Ascomycota > Sordariomycetes > Ophiostomatales > Ophiostomataceae > Ceratocystiopsis > Ceratocystiopsis minuta. The sequence goes on from LZPB01000003.1 coordinate 127,122, forward strand.
TAGTGCGGTCAACCGGCGCATCGCCTTTGGCAAGCCGCGCGAAGTCGACCTCAGCGAAGAGGTCATTGTCATTACTGGTGGCGCCAGCGGGCTGGGCCTGCTTCTGGCCGAAGTGTATGGCATGCGCGGCGCAAGTGTGGCCGTGCTCGATATCCGGCCGATGGAGAACGGTGAGGCGCGCGGCGTCACGTCGTACCTCTGCGACATTACGGACAAGGCGCAACTGAGCAAGGTGGCCGCCGAGATCGAGCGGGATGTACGTTGAAAATCTGTCTTTTTTTCTTCTTCCTGCTCCTTTCTGACAGACAGCTCGGACCCCCCACGGTCCTCATCAACAACGCGGCGATCGTGGTCGGCAAGCCGCTGCTCGAGCTTGACTTTGCCGACATTGAGCGCAGCCTGACGACCAATCTGCTGGCGCCCTTCTACACGCTGCGCACGTTCCTGCCGGCCATGATCCGCGGCGGCCATGGCGGCACTGTGGTGACCGTCTCGAGCGTGCTCGGCGAGATCGGCGCCGCGCGCCTGACCGACTACGCGGCCGCCAAGGCCGGGCTGGTTGCGCTGCACCGCTCGCTGACGGCGGAGCTGCGCGCGACACACCCGGACATCCGCACGGTGCTGGTGACGCTGGGCCAGCTGAGCACGCCGCTGTTCTACGGCGTGCAGACGCCCAACTCGTTCCTGGCGCCCGTGGTCGAGCCGGTGGACGTGGCCAAGGAGATCATCCAGGCCATCGACAACGGCCTGGCCGAGAGCATCGGCATGCCATTCTACGCGCGGTGGATCGCCTGGTACAACGTGCTGCCGGTGAGCGTGCAGCGGCTGGTGCGGCGGGCGGCAGGGGTCGACCGGGCGATGCAGTCATTTGTCGGGCGTGATGTTGGCAGCGGCGAGAAGAAGCGCACGCTGATCGAGACGTCATGAGCGTTGGCCAGGCTTTCCTGACCAATCTACTCTCTTTTTCTGGCTACCGCTGGATCGTTGGCCTGGTTCTCTCCATTGGATGAAGAAGTGAGTCAGGGTGTTTTCGAATATTCTTCTGGATGAATGAGAAGCCTATTTACATGACGGTGTGTTGTTTTCATGCTTGGGTGCGGGCATTGTTAGGGCGTAGTTGAAAAAATAGATTTGTTGGAGCACGCCCAGCATATACCAATCTAAGATTCCATACGTTTACCGTGTTCTATGTAGCCGTCTGCTTCTTTCTCACTTTTGACTGTTTGATTTCGTCTCTGGTGAAGCCTGAATATATAGCGCTAAACCTAATTTAGACGTTCTTCCTCGCCGGAGATCAAAATTTAGTGGGGTAGCGGGATGTGAACGACGGAAAAAGAAAAAAAGGCAAAGTTAAAAAAAAAGAGGCGAAAGGAAGAAAAGCGCTCGAACGGTTCCTGCGCAGAGAAAGGAGTCACCAAGCAAGGATCTGCCAGACTGTGCGACACTGTACTTCCCTCCCCACACGACAGTGCCTTACCAGCCAGCGCCGTTGTGCACCGACGTTCCGATCAGCCTGAGTCACAACCTCCGCTCTCGGTCTCTTCTCGTGTTCCTTTTTTTTCTGTCGACCTCTGTTTCTTCAAGCCTTGGTGACGCAGCCGCAAAGTCTCCGACGATATCCTTCCTTCCTCCTGTCCTGCCTGTGCGGCCCCGCGCAGCAGTCATGGCAGCCATGGACGGACCGGTGCGTCTCGGGTTCCTCTCCCCCTTCCTTGCTCTCTGCCACGTCTAACAGCCAACGCGCCACACCGACAGGACGCCATTGTTCCGTCCCTCGACACAGTCAACGAGGTGCTCGCGCAGGTGACCGCGGCGGCCAAGGCGGCGTCGGCGGCGTCGACGCCGTACCAGCGGCCCAACCTGGTGCCCGTGTACGGGCAGATCTCGTCGGACCTGATCACGCCGAGCGCGGCCTACCTCAAGCTCTCGGCGCACGCGCAGTCGCCGTACTCGTGCCTCTTTGAGAGCGCGGCGACGGAGAGCGTGGGCCGGTACAGCTTCGTGGCGGCGGCGCCGCGCACGGTGCTGACGACGGGGGCGCCGGGCGCGACGACGGGCCCCGAGGCGGGCGCGGACCCGCTGCCGGCGCTGGAGGCGGAGCTGGCGCGCTGGACGGTGGCGCAGGTGCCCGGCGTGGAGCTGCCGCCGCTGGCGGGCGGCGCGGTGGGCTTCGTGTCGTACGACTGCGTGCGGTACTTTGAGCCGAAGACGGCGCGTGAGATGCGCGACGTGCTGCAGATCCCCGAGGCGCAGTTCTGCTTCTACGACACCGTCGTGGCCTTTGACCGGTTCTACGGGCTCATCAAGGTGACGACCTTTCTGCACGTGGCGCCCGACGCGGCCGACGGCAGCTACGCGGCGGCCGCCGTGGCCGCCGAGTACGCGCGCGCGACGGCGGCGATCCGCGCGCTGATCGACGTGCTCAACGCGCCGCTGACGCCGCTGCCGGCGCAGCCGCCGGTGCGGCTCGGGCGCGCGTACACGTCCAACATCGGGCAGGCCGGCTACATGCAGCACGTGGCGCGGCTCAAGAAGCACATCGAGCAGGGCGACATCATCCAGGCGGTGCCGTCGCAGCGCTTTGCGCGGCCCACGGACCTGCACCCCTTCAACCTGTACCGGCACCTGCGCACGGTCAACCCGTCGCCGTACATGTTCTACATCGACTGCGGCGGCGCCAACGGCGGCAGCGGCAACGGCAGCGGCAGCGGCAGCGGCAGCGGCAGCGGCGGTGGCGGCGGCAGCTTCCAGATCGTCGGCGCGTCGCCCGAGCTGCTGGTCAAGACCGAGGCCGGGCGCGTGGTGACGCACCCGATCGCGGGCACGGTCAAGCGCGGGCGCACGCCGGCCGAGGACGAGGCGCTGGCGGAGTCGCTGCGGCAGTCGCTCAAGGACCGGGCGGAACACGTGATGCTCTGCGACCTGGCGCGCAACGACGTGACGCGCGTGTGCGACCCGCGCGAGACGCGCGTGGACCGGCTGATGGTGGTCGAGAAGTTCTCGCACGTGCAGCACCTGGTGTCGCAGGTGTCGGGCGTGCTGCGCGCGGGCCAGACCCGGTTCGACGCGTTCCGGTCCATCTTCCCGGCCGGCACCGTGTCGGGCGCGCCCAAGGTGCGGGCGATGGAGCTGATCGCCGAGCTGGAGGGCGAGAAGCGCGGCGTGTACGCCGGCGCCGTCGGCTACTTTGGCTACAACACCGTCGCGCCCGCCGACGGCCGCGTGCGCGAGGGATCGATGGACACGTGCATCGCCCTGCGCACCATGGTCGTCAAGGACGGCGTCGCCTACCTGCAGGCCGGCGGCGGCATCGTCTTCGACAGCGACGAGCTCGACGAGTGGCAGGAGACCATGAACAAGCTCGGCGCCAACATGCACACCATCTCGTCGGCCGAGCAGCTGTACGCGCGGCGGCAGTCGACAGCGGAGCAGGGGGCCGCCGCCGCCGCCGCAGCAGCAGCAGCAGCAGCAGCAAGCACATAGGGCGCCCGTGGTAGACATAGAGATAACGACCTTCTGTCTTTCTTCCCTACTTCGTTTCCTCCCTCTCCTCGTAGCTCGTCCCCGCCAGGTCCCCGGTCGGCGGGACCAGGTTCATCCCGTCCCACGGCACCCTGGCCAGCGAGTCCAGCGGCACGCCGCGCAGCGTCCCCACGTTGATGCCGAAGCCGTCGAACTCGGGCGCCCACAGCGTGCGGAAGTCGGTCATCGTGTTCGTCCCGCACTGCCGGCAGAACAGGTGGTCCACCCGCTTGCTGTTGAACCGGTACACGCCCAGGGCCGCGCCGTCGCCGCCGCCGCCGCCGCCGCCGCTCCCCTGCACGCCGCGCGCCGGCCCGCCGTCGACGCCGCCGCGCTTCCACGTCACGTTGGCGCGCGCCGGGTACGCCGTCAGGTAGCCGAAGCGCCGACACGCCGAGCAGTTGCACGCCAGCACCGGGCACTTGTCGTCATCGCCCGTCCCGCCGGCGCCCACACCCTCCAGCGGCGGCGACAGCGTCACGTCAAAGACGAGCGCCCCGCAGTGGCACGTGCCCTCGTAGGTGGCGCTCGGCCGGACCGGTGGCGGCAGCCCGGCAGCCTGGGCGGCGGCGATGGCGGCAGCGGCAGCACGCGATCGCGTGATGGGGTGCCAAGGCGGGAACTGCTGGCCGATCGACGAGGGGGTGGTATTGGTGGCGGGACCTGCCGCAGTAGCAGTGGTAGGAGCCATTGTTTGGTTTTCACGTCTGTTGAGAGTGCAAGAAGAGAAAGTATTACAAGGGAAAGCAGAATAGGAAAGCGAAAGAAGGAGAATAAGGCGGGGAAAATGCTGAAAATGCTCTCCACATCACGAAAACGACTCCTCCAGCCGCACTCCCCCACGTCATACACTGTGCAACCATGATTTGTTTCAAACTTTTTTTTCATTAAGATGGAAATAAGAGAGACTAGACACCGCCGAGCTGTCTTTCCTCGACTGCCCATCCTGGCCCCAGCGGGTTCAACCCAGACTCCCGGCCTCCTTGGAGGCGTCAAACCAGAATGCGAACCAACCGTGTCGAGGCAAGCGTCGACTAATAGCAAAACCGAAACCCATCGTGACACCGTGCAAAGACCTTTCCCTGTCTGTCCCGGGACAAGGCTGCGCTGCACCTGTGTTCCCTGTGTTCCGAAAGGAAGCAAAACAAAAATACAAACAGAGGGGGGGGATAAGCTTTTCCAAAAAGTACCCAAAAACAGAGAGAAAAAACAGTTCAAAAGGAAAGAAAAGCAAAAACCCGAGCATGGGTATTATGTGGTGGTGATCAAACAACCCAACAAAGAAAGAAACAGACAAAAAGAGAAAACGCAAGTCTATAGTGAAGGACATGGGAGGAGAGAAGAAGGAATGGCGTAGAAGGGAAGGATTAAGAAAAATAAAAGAGTTGAGCGCAAAGCGCAGCGGTTTCGGAAAGGGTCGAAGAGCTTATTCTTCCTTGGTCGCCGCGGCACCAGCCGCCGCCGCCGCCGGCTGCCCGGCAGGGGCCGCAGCAGGGGCGCTCAGGCCGTCCTCGATGGACCCGTCGCTGGTCGCCGCCGGCTTGGGCGGCGCGGTGGGCGCGTACTTGCTCATGGCCCGCAGCTTGTGGCCGTACAGGTAGAAGATGACCGGGATGGGGATCATGGCAGCGCCGACACAGCCGAGCAGCGTGCACGCCCACTCGATGCCCATGCCGTTAAACATGTAGGTGGCGAACAGCGGGAAGCCGGCACCGCACAGCGACCGCAAAAAGGTGTTGCCGGCAATGGCCGACGCGGCAAACATCAGGTAGGCGTCGATCAGGTAGTTGAGCGACTGCAGGAAGATGGTCATCAGGCCGAAACCGGACAGGATGCCCGACAGCGTCGGCGCAATCCAGTGGATGTCTTCGCGGTAGCCGGTCCAGCCCAGCCAGAAGATGCCGGCGGTGAAGGAGACGCCGCCGGCAATCACGGGCGGCAGACGCCACTCCGGGATGGGCACGTTGTTGTTGGCCTTGAGCTTCCGGTTGTACCCCGGCTGCAAGAACAGCATCAGCAGACCGGCGAGGAACTGGCCGAAAATCATGCCGAAGAAGGGCAGGCCGCCCACACCGGGCGACATGTGGTGGACCTTCTGGAAGACAAAGGGGTAGGCCGTCAGGAACAGGTACAGAATGCCGTACACAAACGCCATGTAGATCGAGAGCGACAGGATGATGGGCTCGCCGAAAAGCAGGCGCATGGGACGGGAGAAGTTCTTGTTGATCAGCTCGCGGAAGTCGACCTCGATCTCCTCCTGGCGCGCGTGGATGCCCCAGTTCTGGGTGCGGCGGCGCAGATCGGCAGCCTTGTTGACCAGGATGGCAGGCGGGTAGGTCTCCTCGAGGAAGAACAGCATCAAGACCACAGACGAAGCACCCATGATGCCGGGAATGTACATGGTCCAGCGCCAGCCCAGGTACGACGAGGCGATGAAACCACCGACGAAGGGAGCCATCAGGGGGCCAGCAAACACGGTCATGGAGAAGACGGTAACGGCCATACCACGCGAGCGGTTGTCGTACATGTCGGTGAAGACGGCAGCGACGACAGCAAGCGGACAGGCACCGAAGAAGCCGGCGAAGAAACGGCTAATCAACACCGTCTGCAGGTCCTTGCCCGTGGCGGCGGCAAAACAGAAAAGCATAAACCCGAACATGGAGATCAGCAGCGGCGGGCGACGGCCCTTGAGCTCGGAAAAGGGAGCCCAGAGGGTAGGACTAGTGGGGGTTAGTCGAGGAACTGAAAAATCTGACAATTAACCGGATATATAGGGAGGGGGAAACATACCCAGTAGCAAAACCCAAGACGAAGAACGAGACACCGAGAATGCCGACCTCAGAGGACACGTGAAACTCAGCGGCAACGTGTACCGTGGCGGCAGAGAAGATACTGGAGCTAAAAGCAGAGACGGCCGTGGTATAGCCCAACATGGCAGCAGTTAAGAACCTGTTGTGGTTAGCAAAACGGTCCGGTTGGAGAGTGTGTTTGTCCGTTGTCCGTTGTGGGCACTCACTTCTTTCTTGACGGCCAGTTCTGGGCGTGCAGCGGGTCATCGGGCCCGTCAAACTCGACCACGTACTGCTCCTGATCGGGCATGGGCGGCGGGTACGGCTTGCCGGCGCCAAAGGGCGGCAGCGGCTTGCGCGAGCGGCGGCTGGTCTGGGAGCGGCCGACGGTGCCGCTGTACTGGCTGCGCGCGGTCTGTATGCGCTGCAGCTGGGTCTGCTGGCGCTCAAGCTCCTGCTCCGGCGTGAGAGCGCGCGGGTTGGCGCCGGACGCCGTCGCGGACCCCGTGGCGGACGCTTGGCTGGCGAGGGGGACATCGCGGACGGAGGCGGACGACGAGGACGAGGACGAGGCCGTGGGCACGCGCCCGAGCTCCTGGCGGCGGTCGAGGCTGGAGCGGCCTTCCCCCTCGTCGCGGATTTTGTTGCTGTCCATGGAGGGCAAGCAAAGGGCGGGGGACGGACGGTTCAAGAAGCAGACAGAGTCCGGATGGGCCGGCCGGGGTTGTGGTTCTTGTTGTTGCGGTTGTTGTGTTGCGAGGTCCGGGGGGGAGGGGGTGTCGAGAGAAGCACACACCACAAAGCAGATCGAGGAGGGGAAGCAATGAACGACGGTCGATGGGAGAAAAGAAGAGGAGAACGGGAGGGAAAAAACGAAAAAAGGATATGACAGGGAATATAAAGGGATAGCCAAAACAAGCAGCCCAATTTTGCAAGTGAAAAAAAGGGGAGGCCGCTAATTTCCGTCAAAAGAGAATTCCAAGTGGCAATGTGGATAAAGTGTATCTTGGTGCCAAAAGTAAACAGAAATACGGAGTCGGCGTAAATACGAGTAAGGGAGGGAGAAGAAAAAAACGAATTGCGCCGTCGGATGGGAAAGACGATGGAAGACGAGAGAAAAGAAAAGGACAGAACAGGTGGCGATTTGATCGAAAGAAGAGACGGCCCAGAAATACAAGTTTTCCCTCCGTTCCTGCTCAAACGGGAAAGAGAAGCACCGACCAGCGAGGATGACATATGCGCCCAGATACGACGGCAACGTGGGTGCCGATGCCAAGGCGTCCCGCCCAGGCGGCGGCGGCAGCGGCGGCCACGCGCTGATACGCCCGCATGGGCAGCCTGCTCGCGCCTTCGGTGCTTGCCCGATCGGCGTTGATCTCTGATTCTCTGATGACAAAGGTCGCCGCGCCACGCACCGGATCCTCTGCGCTTGGATGTTTTCGGAGTTAGGGCCTCCGATAGTCCGTGTGCCCGACGGCCCCACCCTGCGTTTGGATGGCACACCGCCCGTACGAGCCGTAATACGATGGAGTATTACGACGCAGCGCATATTGCACCCGTGCGACAGCGCTCCATCCGCACGCGTCTGCGCAATGCGAACAACAGCTTGGCAGCACGGCACGTGGCGGTTTGTCTGACGTGAATCTTGCGCGACCTGACAAGGCATGGATGTTGGTCCGGGAGGTAGTCCATCCGTATGACAGGTATCTTCAGATACGTGCGAAGCGGACTCCGTACGGAGCAAGATACTTGTACCATGTACTCCGTAGCCACGGTGACCACGGTAACCCCGGCGCGGTCCTGAATTTACGCGTACGATACGCTATCCGTACGCAGCCCTTGCTGTTGCGCACGCCCTACGGAGTACAAAGTACTTACCCGTGCACCAGCTGAGGGCTGGCTGTGCACTCGTCTGGTCTTTCTCTCTTCATCCTCCTCCGGCTCCTCCGTTCTATTTCCTTTTCATCCTCTTGCCCAATCCCTTGCTGCATCCTGCATGCAGCCGGCAGATCGTCTACCGTGAGTCACAGCGAGAGAACCTGGATGAAACACCCAGCAGATACGATGGAGCTGGAAAAACGCACGGTATCCGCGTTCGTTGAAATTAAATATAGCATACGACCGGAAACTTCTCGAAAAAACGGATGGGTGGGTGGCCTGGTTGCTCCGTCTTATTGACTCAAAGTGCCGAGGCTTTGCTCCGTAGTGGGGTCCTGCACTGCCTAGACCGAGGCGTCTCCACTCGGCCCTCGGCGCACGCAAGCTCCGTCCTCCGACCAGGGATGTACGGACTTTTGCCTTTTGCCGCTTTTCCAGGGCTCGGCTTCCAACGGCATCAACACCACACGCGAGACGGGCGATTGTTCCATTTGTAATTCTAAAAATTCCAAGAACGCCCCCCTTTTTGCGCGCACAACCGCAACGCTCACGACGCCCGCTCCCGCGCCCCGTCCACAGCCGCTCCCGACGGGCCCGGCGGCGCCGGCGCGCCCACGCCCCAGTCGTCGCGTTCCAGCAGCCGCGCCGCCGCCTCCAGGCTGCGCCCGCTGGTCTCGGGGTAGCAGCCGCGCACCAGCAGCCAGCCGCCGGCGCAGACGGCCGCGTACAGCACAAACGTCCACGACGGCGACAGCGCGTCCATCAGCGGCAGGAACGTCAGCCCGACCACAAAGTTGGCCAGCCAGTTGGTCGCCGTCGCCAGCCCGCTGCCCAGCGACCGCACGTCCAGCGCGAACAGCTCGCTCTGCATCCACGGCACGTTGCCGAGCCCGCTCGCGTACGCCGCCACGTAGAGCAGGATGCTGGCCAGCACAATGGCCGCGCCGGGCGATCCGCTGCTGCCGTTGCTGCCGTCGCTGCCGTCGCCGCCGTCGCCGCCGTCCCCGCCGTCGCCGCCGTCCCCGCCGCCGCGCGGAGACGACGACCACGGCAGGAACGAAAAGCCGTACGCCGCCAGCAGCAGCGCGCCCGCCATGCCCGGCACCGACCACAGCAGCACGCGCCGCCGGCCGATGCGGTCGATCAGCAGCAGCGCCGCCACCGTAAACACAAAGTTGGTGCCGGCCACCGTCAGCGCCGTCAGCGTGGGCTCGCGGAAGCCCACCAGCGCAAAGATGGTGGCGGAGAAGTACATGAGCGAGTTCTGGGCAGTTAGATTAGCGAGGTTTCGAAATCGTAAGACACGGAAGGGGGGCACGGCACGCACAAATCCGCAGAGCTGCTGCAGTCCCTGCAGCAGACACGCAATGGCCAGCGCGCGCCGGTTGCGCCGCTCGCCCAGCAGCGCCGCCCACGCGTCGCTGTCGGTGGTCGGCCACCGCGGCACCCACCGCCACCGCCGCTGCCGCTTCGTTGGTGTAGTGCTAGCGGCCGCGGAGCCGCCGGTGTCGACTGCTGCTGCTGCTGCCGCTGACGCGGACGTGAGGCGCTGGCGCCGGCGTGACGCCTGCTCCTCGGCGCGCACCTCGGCGGCGATTGACGCGAGGATGGCGGTGACGTCTGCGTCTGCGTCCGCGTCCGCACCGCCGCCGCCCTGCACGCGGGCCAGCACGGCGCGCGCCTCCGCCGGCCGGCCGGCGCGCACCAGCCAGCGCGGCGACTCGGGCAGCGCGGCGCACACGAGCACGGCCTGCAGCACGGCGGGCAGGGCGCCGAGGCCGACCATGGCGCGCCAGGCGACGGCCGGGTCGGCGTACGCGGCCAGCAGCCAGCCGCCGACGTACGCCACGACCTGGCCCAGCGTGATGAACAGCACGTTGACCGTGACCAGGCGCCCGCGGTGCGCCGCCGGCGCCGCCTCGGCAATGTACAGCGGCACCACAAAGCTGGCCGCGCCCACCGCCGCGCCCACCACCGACCGCCCCGCCACCATGCCCGCCACCGACCGCGCGCTCGCCTGCAGCAGCGCGCCCGCCACAAACAGCACGTCCGCCGCCACCACCACCAGCCGCCGCCCGCGCGCGTCCGCCAGCACCGACGCCGCCGGCGACGCCGCCAGCGCCAGCAGCGCCGTGCACGACGTGATCACCGACTTGTCCAGCGCCGTCAGCGGCTGCCCGCCCAGCGCGTCGCCAATGGTCACCAGCGTGGCCGAGATGACGCCCGTGTCGTCTGGAAGGGTCAGTCAGGTGGCATCAAAGGTCCGCAAAGGGAAAGACGAAAGAGAAAACACACATCCAAAAAGAAGCCCGCTGAGCCCTGCAGAAAAGGTCAGCAGCCACACGAAACGGTTCGGCGCGTGGTAGTGGCCCGTAAGCCCGTCGTCGCGGTCGGCATGGTCGGCGAGGTCGGCCGCGCGCTGGGCCTCGACGTCGTCGACGAGCAGCGGCTGCTCGTCGTCCGGTGCAGCGCTCATTCTGTCGGGTCTGTCGGCGTCCGCAGCAGCTTCCACGTAGTCTGCAAAAGCCCGTGTCGCGGAGGTGCGTAGCTCAATGGCCCTGTCCGACATGGAGCAGTTGGTGTCTGGCGAGGTGCGACGTCGACGCTGGGACGCGAGACCCATATTTCTGGCAGCTGACCGCGTCTGGCCGGCAGCTGGCCGCGTCTACGACGTCCCACATACTCCTCCACATACTCCGTACTCCGTACAAAGGCACCCACTGCACGACACTCTTTCTCTGTGATTCATTCTATTCTCTATCATACTCGGGTACCAGACACGCCGTCTTGCGTCCCCGTACCTCATGAATCGCCAAAACTAACGGAAGCAATCAAAGCAAGCGTAAACAAGCGTACAAAAAGTACAATCAATGTGAAACATGAACAGGAAAAGAGGAAAGTAACAGAAAGGGAAACACGCGAATCGACGCCATACGGGAGCCGCAGGCTCCCTCCCGTTGTCCAACAGGGACGTGTCAAATATATACAGATTCAAAAATCATAGTGACACTTGCCCAAAGAAACGAAGAAAATGGCCAATTAAACGAGAAAGTAAATGAAAAGGCCCGATACAGAAACTGAAACAGAACAGCACTGCGGACATGTCGTCTAGAGCAGGGCGAAAGCAACCATGACGCCGAACATGGCGGCGCCCGCAGCCATGACCTCGTTGTTGGCCGACAGGGCCGTTGCGGCGCTCTTGGCCGAGCCGGTGCTGCTCGCGGTCGCGGCGGTGCCCGAGGCGGTGCCCGTGGCGGTGCCCGTGGCAGTGGCGGTGGCGGTCGCGGCCATTGCGGTCGTGGACAGGCGCGCGCCCAGGGACGGCAGCGGCACGTCGCCGTCGACCAGCCAGCCACCGGCCGTGGAGGCCGGGCAGGCACGGGTGGAGACGGAGTCGGCCTTGTAGGCAGAGCTGGCGACGCCGGTGGGGCTGAGGGTGGCCCACTGCGACTTGAGGTTGGCAAAGTCGGGGGTGACGGGCTGGGGCGTGCCGCTGCGCACGACGTTGGTGGCGGAGCCGCTGCCGTAGGAGACCAGGCCGTAGTTGTTGGCCTCCTGGATCCACTCGTAGACGATGGCGCCGCTCCAGTCGCTGTCCATGTCCGGGCCGAGGATGGAGGCCTGGTCGGCGAACAGGCGCGGGCCGGGCACGTTGCAGCCGGTCTCGGAGAAGAAGATGGGCACGGGGAAGTCCTTGGCCTGGGCCTCGAGGGCGGAGTAGCCGGAGCCTTCGTAGGTCTGGGGGTCGCACCACTCGTACGAGTTGAGGCCGAAGAAGTCGACGTTGTCGGCGGGCGTGCTGCCGCAGGTCAGGTAGTTCTGGAGCATGGGCCGCAGCTCGGCAATGTCGGCGGCCGAGTAGCCGATGGGGATCTCGCGGTAATTCTTGGACTTGCGGTACGCCTTCATGTCGCGGACGGCGGCCTTGATGTAGGGGGCGGCCAGGGACTGGTTGGCCAGGGAGATGACCTCGTTGCCGACGAAGAAGCCCAGCACGTTCTTGTAGGAGGCAAAGGCGTCCATGACGGCGGCGTAGTGGTCGCGCTGGGTCTCGTTCCAGCTGGGCTCGGCCATGGTGGGCGAGTAGATGTACGTGTTGAAGGTGTCGAGGTCGATCAGGGCGTAGATGCCGGCGTTGGCCAGCTCGGTCATGCAGGAGGAGTGGTCGGCGGTGGCATCGACGTGGTAGACGCGGATGGTGTTGGCGCCCAGGGTCTTCATGAGGGCGACGTCGCGGGCGCACTGGTCGCCATCGATCAGCGGGTCCGTTTCGTCGAGTTGATAAGCAATGCCTGGAGGTTAGCGTTGAAGGACATCTGCGAGCGGGCCAAGGACGGGCGCACCCTTCATGAAGAACTGGGAGCCATCTTCCTTGAAGAACTTGTTGCCGACGCTGGAGATGGTCGAGACGGATGCGGCAGCCGAGGCACCGATAAGGGCGGCGGCCGAGGCCAGAGTAGAGAAACGCATGGTGACGAGCGTGGGGGAAGCGAGAGAATACAGAGACGCGAGCGACAGACAGCGCAAGAGCGAGAGACGGAAGGGCGTCGAAGACGAAACGACAGACGAAGCGAAGACGAAGAGAACGAAGAAAAAAGAAAAAAAGAAAAGAAACGGAAGAGCCAACGACAGAAACGAGTGCGTCGAAGGATTCCGAAGAGAGAGAGAGAAAAGAAGAGGAAAAGCGAGAGAGTGAGAGAAAAAAAAGAAGAAGAAACAGAAACCGGCAAACAACTGACAAGAAAGAAAGAAAGCGAGGCTCGTTCCCCGTATCGCAAGATGGAAGGTACAAAGTACGGGCGTGCGACGTGGGACGCGAGACTAAGGGAAAAAAGAAACACGCCGCGGCGGAAATCAAGGAACGGGACCCACAGGGGCCAGACCCCTGAACTGAAAAAAAAAAAAAAAAGCCCTTGGGCCGCTTCGCGCCTGCCCCCTTGGGTCTGCAGCCAGAAACGGACGTGTTTGGCAATACGAGGGCGGCGCCAAGACCGGTGACGAGCATCACGGGATCCACTGGAAGGGAAGGGCATGATAAGCGTGGCGAGCAAGAGGACGAGGAGAAGCGGGAAGACAGCAGGGGTGGCGATGTGACTGCACGCGTAAGATTGTTAAATGGACGTCCAGGGTTGCTGTCTATGACGAGTACGGAGTAGGATCCTACTCGCAGTGCATGCGTTCTCGTCTCTTTCGCTCCCGTCAGAATGGACAATCCGTCGATTCCTTGCATGCCAGGACCGTCTCCAGGGAGACTCTTATCTCGGGCGCGTGCCGCTGGTTTCGAGCAAGCAGAAGTACGAGTCGCGAGAGGGAGGGTGTCTGGTTTCCACCGGGCCGCCGACCCAATGATGTGCGACGGCCTGGCATTAAGCATACCCCAGGTCCACCGTATGGACAAACCCCTGACGACCAGTTGGTTTACGGCGTACGGAGTAAGATACGGAGTGCTCCCAAGTACGAATCGAAACAGATCGCCGTGCAGGCATGTATAGTAAAAATCAAGATGGTATTGATACACCGGGTCTGTTCCATATGCACAGCGAAGCAAATCCCAACGCCGTGCCGTTCCGTTGTCCCTGGTCCCTATGTCTTTGGGTATTTGTGTTGTGTCGTCCTCGTCCCCTCGTCCTCGTCCCCTCGTCCTCGTCCCCTCGTCCCCGTCGTTCCATCGTCCCTCGTCCATCGTCCCTCGTCCCTCGTCCATCGTCCCTCGCCCCTCGTCCATCGTCCCTCGTCCATCGTCCCTCGTCCCTCGTCCATCGTCCCTCGTCCATCGTCCCTCGTCCCTCGTCCCTCCTCCCTCCTCATCCCTTCACGCGTTCACGCTGCGACGGTTCGCACTCGCCATCGGGCCGTACACAAACCAGTCCATGTGCTTCTTGTCCTTCTTGTCCTTCTTGTCCTTCTTCTCTTTCTTGTCCTTCCCCTTCTTCTCCTTCTTCCCGCCCGCCGCCGCGTCCTCGCCGTCCGCGTCGCTCTCGGCCGCCGCCCACTCGACCTCCTCCCGCTCCTCGACGCCCTCCAGCACCTCCATCGCCGCCGCTGCTGCGGCCCCGGCCCCTGCCCCCGTGCTGCCGCCGCCGCCGCCGCCCCCGGGTGCATTGCCTGCGTTCCACGTCTTCTTCTGCCGCACCTTGTCGCGGATCTGCAGGTTGCGGATCGCCTGCAGTCCGTTGGTCAGGTCGATGCCGCCGCCGCCGCCGCCGCCGCCGCCGCCGCCGTTGCTGTTGCTGTTGCTGCTGCTGTTCGTCTTGATTTTCGTAAAGGCCGACAGCGACGTCGCCGACGCGGACGGCGACAGGGGGGACATCGCCGCCGCCTCATAGCTGCCGGGCCCGCCCGGACTGGCCGGGTTGCTGCCGGCGCTGCCGGCCGTGCCCGGCGGGCTGGTGTTGCTGGTCGTCCTCGTCATGGCGGCCATCGCCCGGGTCGTCGCCGTCACGTCCTCGGCGCTGTCGCGGCCGCCACTGTCGCGGCCGCCCGTCCCGCTGCGGCCGCCGTTGCTGGGCACGCGCGCGTGGCGCCGCCGGCCGCCGCCCTGGAAGCTGTAGTGGGACGACGAGGAGGTGTGCAGGGACGCGGCGGACGCCGACGTGTGCAGGTGCTGGCGCTGCTGCTGCTGTTGTTGTTGCTGTTGTTGTTGTTGTTGCTGTTGCTGCTGTTGCTGCTGCTGCGGCGGCGGCCGAGGGTGGTGGTAGGTCGGGCGGTAGTGGGGAGTGCTGGAGACGCTGCGACCCTTGACGGGCACGCCGTTGTAGCCCGGCTCCGGGTAGTAGTAGCCGCCGGCGGCACCGCCGCCGCCGCCGCCGCCGCCGCTGGTGCTGCTGCCCCAGCTCTGGCCGAGCTGCATGATCATCATCTGCTGCTGCTGCTGCTGCTGCTGGGCGGCGGCGGCAGCCGTGGTGGCCGTCGGCGAGACCGCGCGGCTGCTGCCGGACGCATAGCTGCCGCTGTAGCTGTAGCTGGTGTGCAGGTGCAGGTTGGCGGGACCGGGGCCGGGGCCGGTGCCGTAGGACGACGAGGGCGAGGCGTAGGCGTAGTCGGGCCAGTCGGCGACGGCCGCTGCCGCTGCTGCCGCCGCCGCCGCCGCTGCTGATGCCGATGCCGACGCCGCGAGGCCGCCGCCGCCGACACCGACGCCGTACTGGTGCACGCAGTGCGGCTCGGTGATGCCGCAGCAGTCGCGCAGGATCTGGTACATGCGCGTCTGCACGTCGAAGATGGACGGCCGCTCGGACGCGTGCAGCGCCAGCATGCGCTCGACGACGTGCAGCATGGGCGCGACGCCGGCGAGCGTGGTGTCGGGCGGCGCGTCGCCGTCGCCCGCCGCGCCGCGCTTCTTGGCCAGCGACGCCTGCGCGTCCTTGGCCAGACCGCCCATCCAGCTCTCCAGCTGGCCCAGGTTCTTGTGGAAGGACGAGTCCAGCACGGCGCCGCCGCGCCCGGGCGTCTTGTGCTTGGCCGCGCGGTGCGTCGCAAACGCCCGCGTCTGCCGCTTCAGCATCAGGCTCAGCAGCTCCAGGATGATGCACCCCAGCGAGAACACGTCCGCCGCCTGCGGGTTGAGCTGCGGGATCGGCGCCGACAGCGCCGACGCCGCGTAGTCGCCCAGCCCGCCGCCGCTGCTGCTCGGCCCGTTGTTGCTGCGGCTGATGGAAAAGGACGTCGACGTGTTCGCGTGCGCCGCGTACGCCGCCGACGCTGCGTACTCGGGCGACGCCACACTGCCCGCATAGATGCTGCTGCCGCTGCCGCCGCCGCCGCGTTGGCTGCCAAAGTAGCTCCCGTCCGACACGGTGCCCTTGCGGCCGCCGCCGCCACCGCCGACACCGCCCATGATCGAGCCGGCACTGCTGACGCCGCTGCTGCCGCCGCCGCCACCGCCACCACCACCGCCACCGCCGCCCGGCGGCCGGTACCACTGCTCGGGCGCGGCGTAGTCGTACGACTCCTTGTCAAAGGAGGCCTTGTCGGCGGCCGAGGCCGGGTCGGCGGCGGCGGCGCTGCCGAACAGCTGGGTGCAGTCGGAGAAGAAGATGTGCAGGTCGGCGGTGCGCAGCAGCACGGTGGACGGCTTGATGTTGCCGTGCGACAGGCCGCGGTTGTGCACGAAGCACAGGGTGTCGACCAGGCAGTGGATCCAGTTGAAGAGCAGGCGGCGGCGGTCGGGCTTGGCCAGCGCCTTGAACGGCGCCGGCGCCGTCGCCAGCAGCGACTTGACGCTGCCGTCGCTGGCCGGCGTGAACAGCA
The DNA here is from genome assembly GCA_001676865.1 of Ceratocystiopsis minuta. NCBI lineage: Eukaryota > Fungi > Ascomycota > Sordariomycetes > Ophiostomatales > Ophiostomataceae > Ceratocystiopsis > Ceratocystiopsis minuta. The sequence continues at coordinate 143,561 of LZPB01000003.1, forward strand.
CGTAGCCGTAGCCCTGGTGCACGTACGACGCAAAGTACGACACCAGGTGGTCGTTCTGCAGCCCGCGGATCCGGCTGACCTCGTACTGGAACTCGGCCAGCGTCAGCAGGCGGCCGCTGGGCGCCGCGTGCGCCGCCGCCGCCGCCGCCGCCAGCGGGAAGGGCGCGTGGTGGCCTCCGCCGGGACTGCTGCCGTCGGCGCCGCCGGTGCCGTGGATCGGCGCCAGCGGCACGCGTCGCCGTATCAGCACGAAGCCCGGGTAGTTGGGCAGCGTGACGGCGGTGCCGCCGGAGGAGGAGGACGAAGGGGCAGAGGAGGAGGACGACGACACGCCGGCCCCCACGGCACTGCCGCCGCTGCCGCCGCTGCCACCCTCGCCGCCACCCTCACCGCCGCCGCCGCCGAGGCTGCCCGACGTGTGGTGGCTGCCGACGGCGCCGACGGCGACGGCGCGGCGCGGGTCGACGACGTCGAGCGGCACGACGGCGGTGTCGTCGTACACGACGGCGACGTCGTTGCGGGCGAGCGGGCGCAGCAGGTAGAAGAACTGGCGCTGGTAGAACTTGCGCTCCAGGCGGTCGTCCTTGTGCGGCGTCAGGGCCAGGCGCTCGACGTGCTCGCGCGCGATGGGCAGGTCCTCGTCGTCCCACGAGTCGTCGATGACGCCGAAGATCTGGTCGGGCATGTGCAGGTCGACCAGGATCAGAAAGAGCTTCTTGGCCTTCTGGTCAATCCACTCCCAGTACGTGCCGTCCGTCAGGCCGTCGCCAAAGGCCAGCGGCCGGTCCAGCCGCGCAATCTCCTCCTGCAGCAGGTGCGAGCACACAAAGGCCCGCGTCACCGTGCGCTCGATCAGGTCGTCGGTCCACCACATGGCTGGAGCGAGCAAGAGGGGGTCTTGCGCCCTTGCGTCGGTGGGCGGGAGGGAGGGTCAAGGTTCAGGCTGAGCACGGTCCTATCCGGGGGTCCATGCGGCCATGCACGATTTCAGGGATAGACAACAAGAGGCGAGAAAAGAAGAAGAGCGTAAGAAAAACACAAAATGCCACCCGTCAAGCCCTAGTGTGCTGTGTGTGTTGCGTGGCGCCGGGGAGAGAAGTGGCAGACCATGTCCAAGAAGAAGAGGAGGGAGGGGAAGGACAGTCCGGGGGGGGGGGGCGGAGGGACGGTTAAGGTTAAAGCAGAAAGAGATAGATGGGAGGAGGAAATAGGAAATAAAGGCGGTAGATACGCCCTCGTCGTTTATCTTGGTGATAACGAAGCGGGCTGCGAGCGAGCAGAGGACGTGGAGTCACCAGGGGGAGGAGAGGGGAGGGGGGGGCGGACCGTCCGCCGTAGGAAGGAATCAAAAGCAAGAAAGAGAAAGGGTGATAGATAATGGGGTATGCCAGAAAGAGGTCCAAGGCTGTGCCGTCTGTCTGTCTGTCTGTCTGTTTGTCTGTCTCCCTTGGGCGCTCGACCACGCGGCTGTCCTTTCATCCGCCCGCGCGTTAGTTTCGGCAGGAAAGAAACGGCAGGACGATCGGCAGCAGAGCCAGAGCAAAAAAAAAAAAAGCAGCACGACCGGTCGGTCCTATGCAGCGGAGCGGAGTCGTCTGGGTCGTATCTCACGAAGTGGTCTGGCAAGGTATTATCGGGACGGCCTCTCACGAGCAGGGCCAAGGGTTTTACACGCCGTTATTCCCTATCGGGGTGGGAGGGCAAATCGGAAGCAGGAGGGCCTGTTGTGGAGAGAGGAGGCTGAGCTGAGGGAGGCCGTTGGGGGGGGGGGGGGGGGGGGGTGTTTTTTTATTTTTATTTTTATTTTTTATTATTATTATTTTTTTCTTTTTCTCTCTTCCCCTGGCTTCTTCTTTTTTTCTCTCCCTTCCCCTGACTTCCGCCCGTTCTCCCCGTTTTTCTCGTACCACTTTTCCATCCGTCCCTGGGCTTCCGCCGCTCGTTTTTCTATTTGCCTCGTCTTCATTTCCGTGTCTTCCAGACAAGAAGGGCATGCTCCGGACGCGGGTCAATCCGAGCTGTTCCTCGTGTCAGAACACCGAAGTTGTCAACGGCAAGGGGGGGGCGCACGTTGGCGGCGCTGATTGGCTGGCGCTTGCATAGATAAACGCAGAGGGCCTTTCCAAGACCGTCCACCACCCACGCGCCCCTCCTCGGCCGTCTCCACTCCTGCCACCACCCCCGGGTCCCAGAGATAAGGAAACCGACGGCCATTGGGAGCCACGGCCGGACCCCTGACTGGCTGGACGAGGAAGGAAAAGGAGACTGGGCGAACAACGCGGGATGCGCCCCCGGGGGACCGCTGGCGGCCTCCACGGCCAGGAACGCGCGCGCATTACGTACGGGCGACGGCTGTGAATGGCAGACGCAGGGAAAAAAATCCCGAGTCCGATACGCAGGCCATCGAGGGCATCGAGCCGGGCCTCGCCGCACGATGCGATCCGAGTACGAACGCCAACGACCGGTCGGGCGCGTGGGGTGGCCAAGTGACGGTCGGACGGCTCCCGTGTCCCCCACCCTTGGCGGCGAGCAGGGCAGCCGCCGATGGACGACCACGTTGCATTTCTGGGGGAGGGCGTCGCTGCTGACAGAAGAGGAAAACGAGGAGAACAAGGAGAACGAGAAAAACAAGGAGACGAGACGAACGCAACCAAAACGGTAGCATCCGGCCCGGCATGACGTCGTGCTGCTGCGCGTCAACGGTCCAAGGAGCGAGCAGGGATCGGCGGCGTGCATCATGCAGGCCGGCGCGCTCGACCTCTGCCGCGCTCTCTTTCTTCTTTTTCCACTCGCGGGGAGGACGTGCTGGTAGGGCAGCGGGAGGGGGGAGGGAGGGTCGTCCCGGGCGCCTCTACCGCGTCGATCCCCAGGCCCTCTGGCGACGGCAGGCCAGGCTGACCAGGACCGGCCGGCCCTTGCGCAAGGGTGGCGGAAGGCGTGCTGTGCACGCAGGGGCGCCTCCTCCCCCACGCACAAGGACCGTGCACGAGCAGATGCCTGTCTGTAGGACAGAGATGGCCTGGCCCCGTAGACGGCCCGAGAGGAGACTGCGTGGACGGTTCTGAATGGACCGTTGCCGAGTGAATGATGCCTCTGTTTTTTTTCGATCTCTCGTCCAGTCGTGTCTATCTCCAGACGGTGGTCCCTCGTCCAGTCTCTATCCCCAGACAGTGATCCTCCCGTCCAGTCATGTCTATCGCCCAGTCACCGCCGCCGGCAAATGCCTGTTTTGCGTCCCTCCGCTTCCCATCAAAACGCCTCTATCCCGCAATCAGGCCTTCCCAAACTTGTCCACATACGCCTCGTGCGCCTTCTTCTGCCGCTCCCACTCCTTCTTCAGCCGCTTCTGCTGCGTCTTCGGCACGTCGCTGCCGTCCGCCAGCTTCGTCGGCAGCCCGTCTGCGTCCCAGGCCGAGAACGCCTTGCCCGCGTCGCCCTCCCGGAACAGCGCCTGCGGCGCCACCTTGGCCTTTTCCCACTTCTCCGCCTCGGCCGCCTCGCGCGCCCGCTGCGCCTCGGCCCGCTGCCGCGCCTTCTCCGCCGCCGCCGCCGCCTTCTCCTCGCGCGCCGCCACCAGCCGCGCCACCGGCACAAACTTGATCAGGCTCGGCCGCTCCGGCTGGTCGTCCAGCTGCACCCCGAGCTCCGTCAGGTCGTAGTCGCGGATCCGGTCGCTCAGCCCCAGCACGGCCTGCTTGTGCTGCTTCTGCGCCGGGTCCGCCGCCAGCTGCCGCAGCGCGTCCCGCATCGCCGACACCGCCCGCAGGTACGGCATCGCCAGCTGCTCCACGTCCCGGCTCGCGCCCTCGCCCGCGAGCGCCGCAAACGCCGCCTCGGGGTCCTGCTCCTTTAGCAGTTTCTGCAGAGACGCCGCCGCCTCGCCCTCGCCGTCCGCGACGCCGAGCGCCGCCACGTCTGCCCGCACCTTGGCAAACGCCGCGCGGTACGGCTGCACCGCCGTCTCCGCGTCCACCGCAGCGCTCCCGCCGCTGCCGCCCTTCGCCGCCGTCGGGTTGGCCGGCCCCCACCCGATGCGGGCCTGGTCGTACGGCGCCGTGGCGTCGGGGTCCAGGCCGAACACGCCCACGATCCGCGTCACCCAGCGCGCCACCGCCTCCAGCAGGGCCACGTCCACGGCCGCGTCGCTCATGTACACGTTGGCGTTGCGCACCAGCCGCAGGAGCACCTGCAGCGCCGCCGGCGTGTCAAACGAGTTGCGCAACGCTGCGTCCAAGTCGCGCTGCGCCTGCGCAAAGTCCGCCGCAAAACCGCCCTCGCTGCTGCTGAGATCCAGCTTGCCGACGCCGGCCGCCAACGCCGCGCCGCCGCCAACATGGCCCGCCTCGGCCAGCCGCGCCTTCACATTGGTGAAGAAGTTGTCCAGCGTCGTCTCCCAGCTGGTCGCCTGCTTGCGCATGTCCGGCGAGATCTCCAGGCCGTCGTACCAGCGGCTCAGCATGAACACCACGCGCATGCTGCGCGCCGTGTATGTCGACGCCAGTGCGTCCTGGATCGTCTGGAAGTTCTTGAGCGACTTGGACATCTTGGACCCGGCAATCGACAGGTGGCCCATGTGGAAGAAGTAGCGCACCCAGGTGTGCTGGGTGGCGCTGACGCAGGTGCCGTCCGCGTGGTTGTGCCCGTGGGCCTCGTGGAAGTACGCCTCGCTCTGCGCCAGCTCGTTGTCGTGGTGCGGGAAGGCCAGGTCGATGCCGCCCGAGTGCACGTCCATCTGCGCGCCCAGCTTGTCCGACGCCATCACCGAGCACTCAATGTGCCACCCGGGCCGCCCGTCGCCCCACGGGCTCGGCCACGCCGGCTCGCCCGGCTTCGACTTCTTCCACAGCGCAAAGTCGCCCGGCCGCCGCTTGCCCGCCAGGCTCTTGGACAGCGTGCCCTCGCCCTCCTCCTGCAGCGCCTTGTCGTTGCGGCTCTCCGGCCGCAGCCGCGCGTACGTGTTGCCCGCCCGCTCAAACGCCTCAATGTCAAAGTACACCGACGCATTGGCCTCGTACGCAAAGCCCTTGCGCACGATGCCCTCGATAAAGTCCACAATCTTCGGCACGTACTCCGTCACGCGCGTCACGTCGTCCGGCCGAAGCACGTTGAGCGCGTCCATGTCCGCCGTGAAGAGCGCCTCCATGCCCTGCGTCAGGTCCGTGAACATGGTCTGGTCGCTCGTATCGATCGTCTCCTTGTACAGCGCATCCAGGTGTGGCAGTAGAATCTCCTCAGCCGCGGGGAACAGGGCATCGGTGTCGTCTGAACGCAGGCCCTGGGCCGCTGCGTCCATGTTGGCCAGGTGCATCTTGATCTTGGCCTCCGCATCGCCCGGCCGGCCCTCTCCCGTCAGGGTTCCGCCCGCCAGCACGGCCCCGTATGCGTCCGCACGCCGAGCCGCGTAGGTGGTCTCGTCGAGCTTGCCCTCCAAAAGAAGCGGGAGGTTTGCCTGCGCATACCCCGCAAAGGCTTCGGCCACCAGCGTCCGGCGCGCCGCAGCTGTGTACGGCTTTGCGCACTCGAGATCAAACAAGCGCTTGCGCCGTGCTTTGACAATAATCTTGTCATCGACGTCGGTGATGTTCATGACAAAGTGCACCTTGAAGCCAAAGTAGTGCATCAGGATGCGGCGGATCACGTCCGTCGACACGTAGTTGCGCGCATGGCCCATGTGGCTCAGGTCGTACACTGTCGGTCCGCACGAGTACCACGTCACCACGCCGTCGTCCTTGGGGGCAAAGGGCACGGGCACGCCCGGCTGCAGCGAGTTGGCAACGGTGATGCCGGCCTTGCTGGTCGGGTCCACCGCGGGGGCAAAAGTCGCCATGATGGAGGGGATTTTGTAGTGACGGCGAGACGGTCGGCGGCGCGTGGCGTGAAGTCGAGAGAGAAGTGGCCACCTCGTGTATGCAAGAACTGCCGGCAGGGTGGTCGCAAACGCTGTCAAGGGCACAGCCGGTGGGCGTTGAGAGCAGAGCAGCCTTTGGACGAGGACATCCACGGACGGTCCGAGAAGTGGCATTCAGGGTGCAGGCTATGTATAAGAAAAAAACAGTCTGCCAACAGCCCGTATGCGTCAACGAGGGCAGCCAGGATGTGAGTCAGTTCAGTCGAGTGTTGATTCCGAAAACGTCAACTGCAGTCGCGAAAGAACCCCACTTATGGCATACATCGACGGAGCGGGGCCGGGATTTTGATAATCCTTCCGGGCCAACGGTAGCAAGTTACGAAACGGGCAGAGGCAGGCACCACGGACTTTATTTCCAAGGTCTATCTAGTCTTACGCGACATAACACCCCCTTTCGCCCCTTGGAATACCAAATATCTCAACTAGAGGCTCCGAAATAACCGGCTTACACAGTCAGAGATATACCCGAGGAAGACACCGTGTGGTTCGACTTGGCGCCCCAGCCGCCCAAGTTGAAAGGGTTCGTGATGGCGCCGCCGCTGACCTCCGGCGACGACGAGCTCGGGTTGCCGAACTCCACCGTGACCAACGGCAGACCGTTGACCTGGGGCGGATAGATGACTCCGCCCGTGTAGGTCGTCTTCAGCGCGGTCCCGTTGGGCAACTGCCAAATGCCGATGACGATCGTTGCCTGCGACGCCTCGTCGATGATGCTGCCGCGCCACGCCACCGTTGCTGCTTCCACGCTGTCACGGGACTCCAGACTGTCGGCTGCACGAGGCAGGTGTGGCCGCCCGGCACCCCTGAACGGCGGCTTCGGGGCTGGGATTCCAGTGGGCCAACCGCCGCTAGGATGCGGAACATGAGTCCAAGTCGGCGACGGCTCGCCGCTCGGGTGCGCGTGGGTTGGCTTATCTGTACCGTTTCCGCCGCCGTGACCCGGGTATCCGCCATGACCGCCATCCTTGCCACCGCCAAATCTCCAGAAGCGCTTTGCAAAGGGGACATGGGTTGGGCCACCGCTAGGAGGCGGAGCATGGGTCCCGGTCGGCCACCAACTGCCGCTAGGAGGCGGGGCATGAGTCCCAGTCGGCCACGGCCTGCCACTCGGACGTGTGTGGGTTGGCGTATGTGTCCAGTTGCCGCCGTGACCAGGGATCTCGCCGTGACCCGGGCCGCCGCCATGACCGGGACCGCCGCCCTGACCACCACCCTTGCCACCGCCAAATCTCCAGAAGCGCTTCGAGAAGGGAACATGGGTTGGGCCACCGCTAGGAGGTTGAGCATGGCTCGCAGTCGGCCACGGCCCGCCAGTCGGGTGCGGGTGGGTCGGCACATGCGTCCCGTTGCCGCCGCCCCAAGGGCCACCGCCATGACCCGGGCCGCCGCCGTGACCCGGGTTGCCGCCGTGGCTGGGGCCGCCACCATGACCGCCGCCAAACCACCAGAAGCGCTTTGCAAACGGAACATGGGTTGGACCACCGCTAGGAGGCTGAGCATGGCTCGCAGTCGGCCATGGCCCGCCAGTCGGGTGCGGGTGGGTTGGCACATGCGTCCCGTTGTCGCCACCCCAGGGGCCGCCTCCATGGCCGGGGCCGCCATGACCCGGGCCGCCGCCATGATCTGGACTGCCGCCATGACCCGAGCCGCCGCCGTGGCTAGGACCGCCACCCTGACCACCCCCGGAAAACCCACCAGAGCGCCGTTCGAGAGGGGCACGAGAGGTGGTGTTGCAGTCCGTGTTGTTATCCCAACCGTTGCCGCTGCCCCACGGACCTCCGGGCCCACCACCATGGCCAGGTTTCCCCCCGGGACCACCGTGACCACCGCTACTATGACCACCACCCGGACTACCGCCAATAGCACCGCCGCCCGGACCACCGCCAGGACCGCCGCCGTGCCCCCAACGCCGTGCGACCGTACCGTCAGATGCGAGGCTCTCAATGACAAGGGTGTAGGCGGACTTCTTTATCGTGGCGCAGGAGGCGATCTGCACCTCGCAGGTGATGCCAGAGCCTCCGTCCTTGGCAGGATAGCAGTTGTCTGAGTCGCTGAGCACACCGTCGACCTGTGTTGTGAAGAATGCGGTCAGGTTGGCGCAACCCGGAGACGACGAATTTCCACGCTGCGCAGCCAGATTCAGGCCGATGGAGCTGTCGCTCGTGTTCTCCCCAAAGGAAAAGCCCTGATAAAAGGAGAACTCGCCGACGCCGAATTCTGCTGACAACGTCAAGGGGAAGGCCACGTCCGTCAGGCCGGTCGCAGGGGCCTTGTCGAACCCCCAGTGAAAACCGGCCACGGAAGCCATGGCCGGCGCACAGAGGGAGGCGGCAACCACAAAAATGGTGCGCAGCATGATAAATGAAAGGGGGGAAATATATCTATCGAGGTATGGTTTGGCCGATGTGGTCGAGATTCCTCGGCGACCTAGGTTGTTCCTCTCTTCTGGAGTCCGAATGGACACCGCGGGAGGACGGCTATTTATACGCAGTTCTACATGCCGGTCTGACCTTGTTCTTTACTGCTTCTCGCTCTTACAGCCCACCGTTTACCAACCTCCCCCCCTCCCCCCACCTCCTGGCCCTTCTTCATCTTGGCGGAGCTGTTCATTGCCCAGAGAGACACTGCTGCAGCCTGCCGGCTTCTAGTTATCTCCCTCGGGGGGGGCAGCTCCCTGAACTGGATAAACCCGCTCAACTACATGAATTCTTTGTTTGAGACCTTCATCAGACATGAGTCGGCCCAGTGCCCCCCCCCCGATCGGCACCTCGCCCCCCTCTCAGTCTCATCCTGTTCACATGGGCGACACCGGCGGGCTTGCGTCAACAGATTCTCGAGCTGTGCAGAAAGGGGCAATGAACCCGGAGCTTGCGGCGACCGGCCTGCTTCTTAACGGAGCCGTCTTTTCATCGACACGGGACAAAGAAGTTGTTGAAGAAAGGGGGAGGCGAAAAGAGGTGATTTGGAAGAAGCCAAGAGATAAGCATGAGAGAGGAATCGACAGCTGGGTAAAAAGCACACCGACCGGTGGACTCCAGCGAAGCCGTCGATGCCCATCGGCACTAGCAACGTTGTCGGTGCTTGGGTGCTTGAGACTAACGTGCGGCGCCAGGGCGAGTTCTTTGTTACTTCTTGACAGCTCTTGTTTTTCACGTTGGTTGTCTCAGCTGGCCGGTGCCAGTGGGGGCTGTCTTAGTACAAAACAGGGCTGATGGAGAGACGATCGACATATAGAAATGCATTGCAGCAGGATGCAAGCAAGCACGCATATCATCTCATTTGCGCGAGTCAGGGAGAAAAGGCGCAATCGATGTTGCTAAGCACCCCGGATGGGCTTCCAAAGAATCTCGTGGAAGACCACCGCAGAATGACGCGCTGACACGGCAAGTGCCGTCAGAAGGGCCAGCTTGCCTGCCAGAGCCGAAGTCTTGGCATAGAGCAAGCCGGCTTCTTCGCTCAAAGAGAGCAAGACGTATGACGCTAAATCGGTGAGAAAACGTGCTCGTGGCGAGCTGTCAGATGGCATAGTGCCTGTCCCAAGCGTGCCTGTTCCTGGGACCTGCAGTCGTCTGCTCAAGGACGACGAGATATGAGGGCGATCTTCTCTTGTCGTGTTTCAGGTCTGGCTGGTTCATTTCGAAAGGCCTGCCTCTGCGCTTGGGGGACGTGACGCTGTTTCCTGTCTCAGGCGGCGGCGCACGGCATGCATCTGCAAGAGACAGACAGAAAGGGATGACCTTTGGATCAAACCGAAACGCCCCCCCCAGAATAAAAACCCTGTTTTTCATTGTCTTCTAGCCCGCATTCCGGGGGCGTCGTTGCAGTTCATCTCCCTTGCCGCGATACAGTGCTTCGAGGGCAAAATTCGAACGACCGGCAAGAGGCTTACCGTTGCTTCTCCAGTGTTCGCCAACGCCGATAGGGCTTACAGAGCATAATACCATGCATACACAGCACAGGCATATTTCCATTTGGATCGTATGGCCTCAGTAAGCGGAAGAAAATGCCAATGAATAACAACACCGTTGATCGGCGGTTGATCTATCATGCCCATCTACCCGTCCTGCACGCGTAACGCGGACGCGCCGCCGAACACGGTCGAGCAGCAGACCAGCAGCCGCGCTCTGGGGGGAAGCACTGCACTCAGCTTTCCACCGCCTCGGCCTTGACGCCCACCAGCTCGCCCGCGTCGGTCACCGTCACTATCCAGTACTCCACGCGCGTGGCGTCCTTCTGCACCCGGTACACCCGCACGTCGTTGCCCTGCGACGCCTCGCGCACCGCCTCCAGCAGCTTCTTGTACTGGCCGCGCGTGTCCCAGGCGACGGGGTCGCGGATCGTGACCTCTGCGTTCTGCGGCAGGCCGGTCGTCTTGAGGAAGGTCTCTGCGCAGGGTTAGCTATGGGGTTCAACTTGAAAAATACAAATAAATGAAAAGAAAAACGCACCCTCGTCAGGAAGACTATGGCCAGAAGCCAGAGGGATGCCCACGGCCTCAAAGGGCTCATCACTCTCGCTAGAGTAGAAGACGTCCTTCGTGGCTGTGACCAGTGCCTGCGGCGCAACCTGCTGCTGGTTCACGGTCGGTCCGGTCGTGTTCTGCGTCGAGGCGGGGGCGGCCGGAGCCTTGTTGGCCCGGTCGAGGAAGGCCGCGTAGGCTGCGTCGGGGTCGGAAGCCATCTTGGACGAGTGTGTCGCGAGAGCGAAGAACGTGCGGTGTGTCACGGGCACAAAGGAGGGTGAGGGAGGGGAGAGAGGAGGCAGTGGCCGTCCTGTGAAGAGTCGTTTGCCGAAGAGCCGCACGGCGGAAGAAACCAGGCCACGGGGACAAGCCAGCTTTGAGCTTTGGTTCGGTATTGTAGATGAGCACCCGACGTCTGTGTTGGTTTTCGTTGCGAGAGTGTTGCGAGGGTTTGCGAGAGGAAGACGCTGTTCGGTTGTTGTTTTCTGCCTATTTTTGCGGGGCAACCACCACGATGACGTCTCTTTCCTACTTTGTACGGGCACACCACGATACACAATGCATTCATCTGTTCTTGGAACGGTTGTTTTGTTTCCAATTTTTTTATTGTTTCATAGTCCAGTTGCCTATTTTCCTTTGCGAAAATAAGACCGTTTCCCCTCCCCCCGAGTGCACCGGTTTTTCTCTCTTCTCTCGTTCTTTCTACAGCACGTCTGGCCGAAAAAAAAAAGAAGAAAAAATTGTAACAGCAAAAAAGAGAAAAATGAAGAGCGTTGCGCAATTGTCCGTCCCGTAAAATTTTCTTTTCCCTGCCCCCGCCCCAACAAGACACCGTCACCCCCAAAACGCTTATGCGCTGGGCTCGAGGTCCTTCTTGAGCGTGCCCTGGAACTGCAGCTTCTCCGCTGGTGTCTGGAAGGCACCGTGACCGAACTCGGACGACGTGTCGATCCACTTGAGGTTGACCTTCTCCAGAGCCTTGCGCGACGTGTGCGTGAACATGGACTTGCGCAGGGTGACAACCCGCTTCTTGACACCGGGGATCGAGCCCTTGACCATGACGAAGTCGTTGTTGATCTCACCGTACCGGACGAAACCGCCGAGGCTGGATAGGTTAGTATCAGTATTCCCTGCAAGAAGAGTACGTAGAAGAACAAAACATACGGAGTGATCGTCTTCTTGGTAATGTCAATGTCGGTCGAGGCGTTGTCGTCGGCACCGCCCTTGCCAACCCGGTAGATCTTGTGGTTGACCGAGGTACGGTGGTGGTAACCGTTCTGACCGGCACGGGCGACGGTCCACTGCACGTGGGCCGGATGCCAGGCACCGATACACGCAACCTTGCGCAGACCCTTGTGCGTCTTGCGCGGCAGCTTCTTGGTGCCCCAGCGCGCCGTCACGCCCGTGAAGCCGTGACCCTTGGTGACCGCAATGATGTCAATCACCTCGTTCTGCTCGAAGATGCTGTCAATGGACACCGGCTTCTCGAACAGGCCCTGGCCGAAAGCGACCTTGTCGGCGATGGAGCCGCCGTTGACCTGGATCTCCATCAGGTGCGCCTTCTTCTGCTTGAGCGGCGTCTTGCGGATCTGAGTGTGCGCAAGCACGCGCACGACGGTGCAGTACTTCTTGATGCGCTCCAGCTCGCGCGTGATCGACGCACCCTTGTTGTCGGAGTGCTTCTTGGCGTACTTGGTAAAGGCCTTCTTCTTGCTCTTGTACCAGTTCTTGTAGAACCGCCGCTTCAGCTCGTCGCCCAGGTGCTCCGCCCACACCGTCGTCAGCGACCGCAGGCCGCGCGGCGTCTCGATGTAGCCAACCAGGCCCACGACGATCATCTATACAGAGAGAGATGTTAGCCATTGACATGCGGGCCGGCCGACAGCGAGAAACGACAGCGCACGCCACAGGGGCGTCGCTGTCGTCCTCGCTGCCTTCCTATGCATCCAAGCGGGCTGCGTCGTACGCACCGGCGGGGTATCAATAATCGACACAGCCTCCACCACCTCCTTCTTGTGAGACTTGGCGCCCGGACGGTCGAGGTCGCGAACGATGGTCGTCATGCCGGCCTTGTAGCCGAGGGCGGCCGTCAGGTGGACCGGCTTCTTCGGGTCATCCTTGGGGAACCTTTTCGAAAAATAAAAGTCAGCGACCGCCATTCTCTCTTCTCCATCCCTCCTGTCCTGAAAACATCCCGGTATGCACTTACGACTTCACACGGCCGCGGTGGCTGGCACTCCGCTTCCTGAAATTTTGTTAGTTTTTCCCTGCTGTCCCCTCCCCAATTTTTGAACTCGTCGACAAGACCAGCACGCCGACGCCTTTCGCAGATCGTTTCGGACATAACAGCGGCCGGTTCAAGTCGAGAGAATAGAGCGCAGAGGGAAATCGTACCGAGGAAGGTAGGCGAGCGAACCGTGGCGAGGAGCCTCGTACTTGCGATGAGACCTGCAAATTGGCAACCGTCAGCAAAGGCGCAGAGGCGAAAAAGCCACAGACTGCAGAACACCGATCTGGCCGTCTCCGAGATAATGAAGCTTACATTTTGGAGAGGAAGGGGTGTCGAGGTGGTTGAGGTTGTCGGTGATGTCTCGAGTCGTGAGGGAAGAGGATCGGGAGAGGAAAAAAAAGTTCGAGACGACCCTACTAGGAAGAAAAAACCTAAAAATCTAGCCAACTAGAGGCGGGGGCCGGCGCAAGGAAACTTTTTCTGTGGTAGTAGAGCCCTAACCGATCACGTGCTCGGTGGGATAGTAAAAGCGGGTCGATTCTTATCGGAATCGACGCCCTTATCATGCTGACTGATAGGTGCACGGACCAATACCGCGTTAAGTGGAAAACTGCCGCGACGCGTCGTCTGGCTTCCAACTCGCGCAGCGATACAGGGGAGAGACCACGATCACGAGTTACGATTTTACTGTTTTTGCTGCCACAGCTTCGTTTTATAATCCCAATACGGCTCTCCTCGCCCTTCTTTACTTTCTCGCGGTCTCTAGAAGAACACAGAAGCCGTCGCAATGGCGCTCATTGTCGACAAGCACCGGCCTCGTTCGCTCGATGGCCTGACCTACCACTCTGACCTCACCGAGCGGTTACGATCTCTTGTATGGACTTTAAAGAAGATGCGCTTGTGATATTATATAGTTCTAACATTCTCTATCCGAGTTTAGGCACAAAGTGGCGACTTCCCCCATCTCCTTGTGTACGGGCCATCCGGGGCAGGCAAGAAGACACGGGTTGTGGCGACGCTGAAGGAGCTGTACGGGCCGGGTGTGGAGAAGATCAAGATTGATGCACGGGTCTTTCAGACGACAAGCAACCGCAAACTCGAGTTCAATGTTGTGGCGTCCGTGTACCACCTAGAGATCACACCGTCGGACGTCGGCACCTATGACCGCGTGGTGGTGCAGGACCTGCTCAAGGAGGTGGCGCAAACACAGCAGGTCGACCACGCGGCGCGGCAGCGGTTCAAGGTGGTGGTGATCAACGAGGCGGACCACCTGACGCGCGATGCGCAGGCGGCACTGCGCCGGACGATGGAGAAGTACTCGCCCAACATGCGCCTCATCCTGCTGGCCACATCGACAGCCAACATCATCGCGCCGATCCGGTCGCGTACGCTACTGGTACGCGTGGCGGCGCCGACGCACGAGGAGATCTGCACGGTGCTCGCGTCATCGGCACAGCGCGAGGGCTGGCCCGTGGTGCCGGCTCTGCACCAGCGCATCGCGGTGAACAGTGGGCGGAACCTGCGGCGCGCGCTGCTCATGTACGAGGCCGTGCACGCGCAGAACGAGAGCGAAAAGATCAGCGACGCCACGCCGATCCCGCCGCCCGACTGGGAGGCGCTGATCGGGCACATTGCCAAGGAAATTCTGGACGAGCACACGCCGGCGCGGATCCTGCAGGTCCGGGCCAAGCTATACGACCTGCTCACGCACTGCATCCCGGCGACGACGATCCTGCGCACGCTGACGTTCAAGCTGGTGGCGCTGATCGACGATGAGCTGAAGCCAGAGGTGATCCGGTGGTCGGCGTTCTACGAGCACCGCATCAAGACCGGGACCAAGGTGATTTTCCACCTGGAAGCGTTCGTGGCGAAGTTTATGCGGATATTCGAGATGTACTTGATGAGCATGGAGATGTGAGGCGCATGGCAACGGAAAGGAAATGAAGGAAAAGAAGCGCCCCCCCCCGCCACAGTTACCGCGATACGCCGACTCCCTTGATGCTCTGAGACGACGCAAAACGGCATGCCAGACGTTGGTCTCTGCCAAGACAGTCCATAGGCCAGAGAGATCTCTAAGGACTCATCATTCAATGACACGAAGACATGATGTTGGCAGACCAATTAATCATACGGAGAGCAATGGACCGACCTAGTGTTATGAAACGGGCGAATAGAAAGAAAGCGTCTGTGTTACTTATTCCCGGGTAAGAATCAAGATATCCCTGTCATGATATTCGGCTGGAGAGCCGCTGCGCCGCGTATCTTGTCTCGTGTCTTTTTCAACAGGTGTCTATGTCAGGCCATGCGCAGGGCGCTCCCGTTTGTTCAGCCGACGTGTTGCTGGCCAATGGCGTGTCACTCATCTCCGTTCGTCCAGAGGGGGGTATCTTACTTTGCGTTACTCCGCACCTTTGCGATCTCCTCCAAAAAAAAAAAAAATGGGCGAGAGCATGCGAGATCGGCTGGAGGGAAACTAACGCAATAAGGAAATACATCCCATTTTGGAAGTTTTGTGGCGGGGCCCCGGAGGTTTCCCTAAAGAATCCAAGGACGGCCAATGTCTATTCTATACGGAGCAAAGGAGCTGGTCGAATACCCTTTCTTCGGCAGGAAACTGCAAATAATCTTGCACCGGCCGCAGCTGCCTAACAGCGGGGCGCCCGCACTCTTCGCGTGTGTGCAAGACTGCGGGGGTTTTCGAGGAAGTCCGTGAGCTAATGCACTCTGTGAGACGTCCGTGATACGCAGCTTCTCCAAATTTCAATGCCAATCCGGACAAAGTAAATACAAGGAAAGAGCGAAGAGGCTGCTCCAAGGCAACCGCAAAGGTGTCATAAAAAGTAACAAATTAGGAAAGAGCGAAAGAGCGAAAGAGCGTAAGGGCGAAAGAAGAGGAGGAAAGAGAGAGCGAGACGAGACATAAGCGAAGGAGCCTATGCTGCGTAATACAAACATGGCCGGGGCAATGGAGGTCCCCCCGCGTTTCTTCTCCTCACGTTACGCCACATACCCCAACTAACGAACGAGCGAGAGAAGACGACCGACCGGAAGTACCGTCACCTCTCGGGATCGAAAGCCAATGGGCTACACCACTCCACGATACAATGTCGGACGGGCGGATCCAGAGGCACGCAACGTGTCTGGGGACGGCCTGGATGGCCCGAGAAACGCCAAAATGAACTGGTCATCCTCGGAAGGGGACTGAGCATTTCCGCCGCTGCGGTTCCGCGGCGAGCAGCAAAGCAGCCGCATCGCGGCAGCACGCGGACAGACAAAAGACCTACCCGAACGCCTCGACCGTCTCGCCGATCCCCGCCCACATTCCTCTCCACATCCCCGGCGTTGCACATTGTGGCGGCGGCTAAGACACAACATACGGAGCACTATCTCACGTGTGCTACTACCGAACATTCGCCCTTCTCCGTACGTCCTGGCGATGCACTACGACGGCCTTGCGCTAAAGCGTGGTACTGGCGCAGCACTAGCCAGAACCCTGCAGCTGGCCCGCCAGACCACCAGTCGCCGGCCTGGCGTCTTTCGCTGACCTCGACTAAATTAAGAACGGCTTCTCTCGCCCCTTTCTTTTCCACTCGGCCGGGTCTTGCTCTTTTTTTCACTCCTCTTAACCTCGAACCTGCAGCGCATACCAGTTCTCTGTCTCCTCTACCTCGCTGCCTCTCTGCCTCCGTTCACAACTCTTCCTCCGCGCTCTCTCGCCTCCTCTGCCGCCTCTTCTGCCTCTCTGCTTTTGCGTCAGCTCCCTGTCGCAATCCCCTCCCCCACTAACACCGCCTTCGACCTCCTGAGACTCGTCCGCAAAAGCAGCACACGCGCCAATTGGAGCCTGGCATTTATTGCCCATCAACAACCCCGTGTTTACACCAACCCTTCAGCTTTCGAGGCATCGCCCCTTCTTTCGTGACGAAAGTCGGTCTTTGTCGTCTCCGTTCAGCCGGTTTAGCTTACCCGGCGCAGCGCCGACAGCCCCTCCCGTCTACGCCTGATTGCCTAGGCAGCTGCCACTAAGCGTCAATTCGACTGCTCTCCTTTCCCTCGACAACAGCTACAATGGCTGCTCCCAAAACCCCCGTGGTGGCGGAAGCCCACGAGGTTGACACTTTTCGTGAGTCGCGCCCTGCTTTTCTCGGTTAGGGGTCGGATAGCGCGTATCTGAGTTTGATTGTTTTTTTTTGTTGGGTTGGCGAATTGTCAAAGAAATGAACCAAAATCACTAACCCAACGTTTTCACGCCAGACCCACCGGAGAAGATGCTGGCCAGTATGTTAATCAAACCCCCCTGGTTCCCGTTGAGCAAAGCTCGGACGGGAGAGCTTCACCGGTTGCGGACGAGGCCTTCTAGCTGAAGTTGCCGAGTCCGGAACCGGCCCCTAGCCGAACGATTTGGGCCATTGAGGAGGAGGGCAAAAGAAGAAACGAAGAAAAGAGACCAGGCTGACCCCACCTACAGAGCACCCGTCCAAGCCACACATCTCCGGTACGTTGCATCCCGTCCCCGCCTGGTCGCTCCCGCAACCATAGAGACTAACCATGCGCATGCAGGCGTCGCGCAGTATGAGCAGATGTACAAGGAGTCCATCACGGACCCAAGCGCATTCTGGGGTCGCCAAGCGCGCGAGCTTCTCACCTGGCAGCGTGACTTTCAGACGACCAAGAGCGGCTCCCTTCAGAACGGCGACGTGGCCTGGTTCCTCGAGGGCCAGCTAAACGCGTCCTACAACTGCGTCGATCGCCATGCCTTCAAGGACCCCGACCGGGTGGCCATCATCTACGAGGCCGACGAGCCAGGCGATGGCCGCAACCTGACCTACGGCGAGCTGCTGCGCGAGGTGTGCAAGACCGCCTACGTGCTGAAGCAGATGGGCGTTAAGAAGGGCGACGCCGTCGCTATCTACCTGCCCATGATCCCGGAGGCGCTCATTGCCTTCCTGGCCATCAGCCGCATTGGCGCCGTGCACTCGGTCGTCTTTGCCGGCTTTTCTTCCGACTCGCTGCGCGACCGCGTCCTCGACGCCGAGTGCAAGGTCGTCATCACCACCGACGAGGGCAAGCGCGGCGGCAAGCTGATCGGCACGAAGAAGATTGTCGACGACGCGCTGAAACAGTGCCCCGACGTGCGCCACGTGCTGGTGTACAAGCGCACCGGCTCCGAGGTGCCCTTCACGCCAGGCCGGGATCTGTGGTGGCACGAGGAGGTCGAGAAGTGGCCGGCATACATTGCACCGGAGCCCATGAACTCGGAGGACCCGCTGTTCCTGCTGTACACGTCCGGTTCCACCGGCAAGCCCAAGGGCGTCATGCACACGACCGGCGGCTACCTGGTCGGTGCCGCGGCCACCGGCAAGTACGTTTTTGACATCCACGACGGCGACCGGTACTTCTGCGGCGGCGACGTCGGCTGGATCACGGGCCACACGTACGTCGTGTACGCGCCGCTGCTACTTGGTGTGGCCACGGTGGTGTTCGAGGGCACGCCGGCCTACCCCAACTTCTCGCGCTACTGGGACATCATTGAGAAGCACAAGGTGACGCAGTTCTACGTGGCGCCGACGGCGCTGCGCCTGCTGAAGCGCGCCGGCGACCAGTACGTCACGCACAACATGAAGTACCTGCGTGTGCTGGGCTCTGTGGGCGAGCCGATCGCGGCCGAGGTGTGGAAGTGGTATTTCGAGGTTGTCGGCCAGGAGGAGGCGCAGGTAGTCGACACATACTGGCAGACCGAGACCGGCTCGAACGTCATCACGCCGCTTGCGGGCGTGACGCCGACCAAGCCCGGCTCGGCATCGCTGCCCTTCTTCGGCATCGACCCCGCCATCATCGACCCGGTCAGCGGTGAGGAGATCCTGGGCAACGATGTGGAGGGCGTGCTTGCCTTCAAGCAGCCGTGGCCGAGCATGGCGCGGACCGTCTGGGGCTCGCACAAGCGCTACATGGACACGTACCTGAACGTGTACAAGGGCTACTACGTGAGTATTTTGTCGCCCCGTTTTCCTTTCTTGTTGGCTTTCTAACGCTCTGCAGTTCACGGGCGACGGTGCTGGCCGCGACCACGAGGGCTTCTACTGGATCCGGGGGCGCGTGGACGACGTGGTCAACGTCAGCGGCCACCGGCTGTCGACGGCGGAGATCGAGGCGGCGCTGATCGAGCACCACGGAGTGGCCGAGGCTGCGGTGGTCGGCGTGCACGACGAGCTGACGGGCCAGGCGGTGAACGCGTTTGTGGCGCTCAAGGAGGGCAACGAGAACTCGGACGCACTGCGCAAGGAGTTGATCCTGCAGGTGCGGAAGAGCATCGGCCCGTTCGCGGCACCCAAGGCCGTCTTTATCGTGCCGGATCTGCCCAAGACGCGGTCCGGCAAGATCATGCGCCGCATTCTGCGCAAGATTCTCGCGGGCGAAGAGGACCAACTGGGCGACATCACGACGGTATGTTCTCTGTTCGTTTCCCTTTTCCTTTTTGTGCATGTACTGACGAACTTCAGCTGTCTGATCCGAGCATTGTGAGCAAGATCATTGCCGTGGCGCACAAGAAGTAGCGCTTCTGATCTGTCTCAATATCACATGAATCTACGTAACATAGGAATACGATTTGATCGAATGTACTTCGATGCGAATGTGACGGCGATGTTCTTGTTTGACGCGATTATATAATTTTAATTTGACGCGTACAAGGGTTACGCGTGGGGGAGTAAATAAACTGTCACACAACCTCTTCTCTCCACGTCCGTTTGTTACCTGCAGACGCTGTCCTACGGATCAAATATGGGTGCAATCCCGGATGCAATCGTGAAGGCGTCGGACCACACTGCCCACGTGGTGCTGCTCGCACTCTGCCGGGAGAGCTCGTACTTTGCGAGCAAGGCGGAGCACGTGCTGAACAAACTCGCAGCTCGAGACAGAGTACCCTTTACGGTCAAACGGGTCGGCGGGGAGGTGCCGCTTGTGTGCACGACATGCGGCGTGTTCTACTTTGAAGAGGAGAACAGCGACACGGCGTGTCAATTCCACGATGGTGAGTAGCCCTCAGGATACGAGGCAGTCGGTTCCTTCGGCCTGCTAACCACAGCCACTGCAGGGGAGCTCGAGGAGTATGAGGACGCGTTTCCCGATACGGACTCCTATGTGCTCCGGGGCATGAGCGACGCGGATTTACAGGAGGAATATCCCGACCAATACTTCTGGAATTGCTGCAACAAGCAGGGCTGTGACGACAGCAGTCTTGGCAAGGAGGTGATGCTGCGGGAGGGTTGTGTCAAGAGGCGGCACATGACAGAGGAGGAGCTTGCCAACTACGACAGCAGCAAAAGCAGCAGCAGCAGCAGCAGCAGCGGTAGCAGCAGCAGCAGTACCACGGGCAAGAAGAGGCAGAGGCCGGCCACGCCGGAGGTTTACGACGGAGGCGTCAAGAGGCTGGCGGTGTCCGCGGTGCCGCCCGAGGGTATGAAGGTCACGCCAGTGCCGGTCCCGGTGTTGCCGCCGGCAGCAACAAGCAATTCGCAGCAACCGACGGTGATTACCTTGTCTGACGGGGAGGACGACGAAGAGGAGGAGGAAGAGGACGAGGACGACTACGACGACTATGGTGACGAGTACTAGCCGTCAGCAGAACACACCGAGCGACCAGTAAAGTGCGAGTAGATACCCCCCTGGCCATCGGAGGCCGGAGAAGCTGGACGGAGGTTGAGGCGGTGTGAGAAGGACTGGCAGAGAAAATACAATCCAGAATGTCACTGGCACTGCTTTTTCCTCATCGGCATGAGGCTGTGCATGCGTCCAGCCGAATACGGAGCGCACGTATTCCCCGCCGCATTAGCAATCAGTGAGCACCAGCCTGCATGGCCGCTCATGCACGGCCCGTTACGGCCCTCTCAGCTGGCCTCAGGACGCGTAATGCCAAGAATCGAGGCACCAACAATACAAAGCCTTGCTTTAGCCTTTAGCAGCTTTTAGTGGCCTTTAGTGGACCTCAACGGCCCCCCCAGGGCTCGCTATACGAGCAAAGGCTTCGGGTCTTGGCGCATAACGAGGATCTGAGCCTCTCTCGTTCTTCCATCTTTCTTTTTTTTGGGAGGTTTTCTTCGATCTGCCGCGTCAGCCATCCAACCCCTCCATTCGCTCGTTAGGAAGTATCTCTCTCTTTCTTTCTTTACTTCTTTCGTTATTTTTTATTTGGATTCTGTATATATCATATCTTATACGACGAATCTTCCTGCGATACGTTCGTCCACCCCTGCTGAGACACCACCCCGTGCCGTCCCGCGTTTCGTCTTCGGTACTCGGTCTCGCAACCTCGTCTCTTCATTCGACCTGCTTTGTCCTCCCTCCTTTGGTCTTCCTAGCCATCTCCGTCTACGACCGACTCGACGTGCACACATCTCCGGTCTCTTTGCGACGACCACCTTTTTGGATATCCCCTTCTTCGGTCTCGGCCCTCCTCCTATACACCTGGATCTTCTTCCTACGCCTCCCATGACAGCGCAATTACACCTCCGTTCTCTCCACTAGGCCCCGTCAACCGCCTTCCCCCTCCTTCATGATGGGCATGATGGGCCGCCTCGCGCGGCCGTCTCCCGCCCGACAGCTTCCGCCGCTCGTCTTCCTCCTGTTTGCCGCCATCCTTCTTCTCTTCGCCCCCGGTGCCGCAGCCGACTCCCGTGCGCGCAACCCGCTACACACCATCGCCCGCGTCGACCACCCCGTGCTGCACGCCCCATCCAATCGCGTCCACGCTCTCTCTTCGTTCCAGCTCTCCTTCACCCTGACCCAGACAGCCGAGTCGTCCTCCGGGAACGTCTCCGAGACTACCGTCCGTCGTCTGCCCGTGCGCCTTCGCCTCGAGCCCAACCACAACATCCTGGCCGATGATGCTGCCGTCCACCACATGGATGCCGACGGCGCCGTCGTTGCTGTCGAGCCCATCAACCGCCTCGACCACCGCGTCTTCATGGGCCACGCCTTCATTCCGGCCGGCCACGCCGCCGGCCCCCGCAGCCTGCGCCAGACCGTGCTGGCCGCGGACGAGGACCACTGGATCAATGCTGGCTGGGCCAGCATCTACATCTACTCCGATGGCGACCGCCCTGTCTTCGAGGGCACCTTCCACCTCGCCGGCGACCACCACCACATCCAGACGAGCGAGCACTACCTGGAGACGCGCATACCCGGGGACCCGCCCGTCCCCAGCCCGTCCTTGGACTCCGATGCCGAATGCATGATCGTCTGGCGCACCTCGGACATTATGTCCGACGGCGACCTGCGCCGCCGCAGCTTGGCCTCGTGGATCGACGGCAGCGCAGCGGCCATGGACTCCCTGCAGCTGCCGGGCTGTTCGTCAGACTCACTCCTGTTCAACGCCAACCCCATGCGCCCCGTTGTCGCGGAATCCCGCTGGCTCTTCGGTCGCCAGATCGACGGCTCCGGCAGCTCTAGCGGTAACGGCGCCAGCGTCAACCTATCGTCCACCATTGGCAACACTGCCGGCTGTCCGACCACGCGCAAAGTCGCCCTGATGGGCATCGCCGCCGACTGCACCTACGCGAGCGGCTTCTCTGCCAAGTCCAACACGTCCGCCCACATCATCCAGCAGATCAACTCTGCCTCGCGAGTGTACGAAAACACCTTCAACATCTCTCTGGGCATTCGCAACCTCCTTATCCAGGACAAGAGCTGCCCGTCCAACCCCGGGTCGACCGCCACCCCGTGGAACGCCGACTGCAACAGCAACCTGACCATCTCCGACCGCCTGAACCTCTTCTCTGCCTGGCGCGGCAAGTCCACCAACGACACGAACGCCTTCTGGACGCTGCTGAGCACCTGTGGCACCGGCTCCGCCGTCGGCCTGGCCTGGAAGGGCCAGCTCTGCGTCACCGGCTCCCAGTCGTCGTCCGGCTCCAACGATACCGTCGCCGCCACCAACATCGTCGTGCGCACGTCGACCGAGTGGCAGGTCATGGCCCACGAGATCGGCCACACCTTTGGTGCCGTGCACGACTGCACCAGCGACACCTGCAGCAACGGCGACGTCACGTCGCAGCAGTGCTGCCCGCTGAGCGCCTCGACGTGCAACGCCAACGGCAAGTACATCATGAACCCGAGCACGTCCGACGGCGTCACCGACTTCTCCCCCTGCAGCATCGGCAACATCTGCTCGGCCATGGGCTACAACAGCGTCAAGAGCAGCTGTCTCTCCAACAACAAGGACGTGACCACCATCACCGGCAGCCAGTGCGGCAACGGCATTGTCGAGACGGGCGAGGATTGCGACTGCGGCGGCACCGAGGGCTGCGGCACCAACTCGTGCTGCGACCCGACGACCTGCAAGTTCACCACCAACTCCCTGTGCGACCCGTCCAACGAAGAGTGCTGCACCGCCACCTGCCAGCTGGCCTCGTCCGGCACCGTGTGCCGCGCTAGCACGGGCTCCTGCGACCCGGCCGAGACGTGCACGGGCAAGGAGGCCACGTGCCCGGCCGACACCACGGCCGCGGACGGCACCGCGTGCGGTGCCTCCGGCAACGGGCTGACGTGCGCCTCCGGCCAGTGCACGTCGCGCGACCTGCAGTGCAAAACGCTCATGGGCTCGCTGACCACCAACAACGACACGTACGCCTGCAGCTCCGACGGCTGCCAGCTCAGCTGCGCGTCGCCCGACTTTGGCTTCAACACGTGCATGTCCATGAACCAGAACTTCCTCGACGGCACGTCCTGCCAGGGCGGCGGCACCTGCCGCAACGGCCAGTGCACCGACGTGTCCGAGGCCAAGGAGATCAAGAGCTGGATTCGCTCCCACCTCAACATTGTCATCCCCGTCGCCGTCGTCGCCGGCCTGCTCGTGCTCGTCATCCTCTACGGCTGCATCTCCTCCATGTGCCGCCGCAGCCGCCGCACCCCGCGCTACCAGAAGGGGCTGCCGCGGAGCGCCATGGCGGTCCCCCCACCCATGATGCCGCCCAACGGCGCCGGTGGCAGCTGGGGCGGGTACGGCGGTGGCTATGGCTATGGCGGGGGAGGCTATGGCGATGGCGGCAATGGTCGCGGCGACGGCGGTGGTGGTGCGCCGGCCGGTGGCTACTATGGCCAAGCGCGGTCCGTGCCGCCGGCTGCCGCCGCGGCGGCCGCGTACAAATCCGTGCAGGACCCGGGCACGCCGAAGCGGTCCTCGTGGACGGCGTTTTGGAAGCGCCAGTCGACGCCGCAGCAGCAGCAGCAGCAACAGCTACAGCGCAACAGCGACGGCCTTGCGTCCGCCGGCCTGCTCCCTCGCCCGCACGACTCGCCGATCGGCATGGTCCCGCTCGTCCCGGGCGGCGGCGGCGGCAGCAGCGACGGCGGCCACGACGGCTACTACGGCCACGGCGGCTACGCCGCGGACGACTTCCGCCGCGGCCCGCCGGGGCACAACGCCGTCGACGCGCCGCCGCCGCCATACAACCCGGGCCGGTCCCCGCCGCCGCTGCAGCATCCGCAGCCGCAGGTGCCCATGGACTGGGCGGTGCCGGGGCGGGCGTCGGGCCGGTTTGCCTGAGGCGCAGACGGCGGGCGCCTCTTTTCTCTTTTGCATATCTCTTTTGGGTATTTTTGGGGGGAAGGGGCCGAGCGTCGCCTCTTGCTCTTCGACTGTTGCATTTGGGTGGGATTCTGGGTCTTTCAAAAAGGAGTACGGAGGCGTTCATGTTCTTCTTTCCGGGTCTACAGCGCATGCTTTAGGTCTCTCCTCTTCTCTTTATTTATTGATGACATATATAGACACTATCCATACCTCGTTTTTTGTTCAACCGTATTTATGTCTTTCTCCCCATTCTCTGACTGTGCGAATAATAAAGCATGTGCTTGTCGGCGAAGGATACTGTGAAGACTCCGTTTCTTGAGAGCCATAAATCGGTTTAGATCAAAAGAAAAATAAATAAATAAGATTGAAAATAAAGATGCAAGACATAAAATGCTTCCAGAAAATCAATACCAAAACAAATTCACCTAAACTACGCGCTGCCCAAACACCTTTCTGCCAGAACCGAAAGAACAGCAGGCTCGTCCCAAAGGAACAAGAAAGGCAAGGCAAAACACGACTGTTGAAAAAGGTATTAAATGACGCAGCCCAAGCAAGCACCAGTCCCTTTGCGTTATTTCTCAAGAAGATATGCAGTAATAGACAAGCAGTAATAGGAGAAGCAACGCCAGAATAAACAAAAACACCACCCTGCCGCCTCTCCAACGCGCACTCTTGTTCTAGAACAAGTTGATGCTGGTTCAGACCAATCCCGGCCGTGTACTCAAAGCCAAGAGTCACTCCAAGCAACGAAACCGCGCGAAGCGGCAAAAGACATATAAAATCAAGATTCCGCTCCTTCCTGTCGGAACGCTCCATCTCGCAAGTCGAAAGTCGTTATCAAATTTTCCCGTCATGGTTTTCGCCGACATGACCTATATATACAGCCGGGGTTGGTTGGTCGCGTAGGACCCTGACCACGCAGCGGCGCCCCTTGTCTGGTCAAGGGGGACCAGGTCGTCGCCGCTGTCATTGTGACATCGTGATACTAGCATTAGATGGGCACAGTTGCTTAGCCTTGGTGTGCTGTCGTTGTCGGCATGCCGGGGCTGCAGGGTATAACAGCCTGCTGCATCCGTCCTTTGTCGACTTCGGAGGACTCTATAGAAGGAGCCGCTATGTATCCGTTCTCGCACAAGTGCATTCGCCATCGCTCCGTTCAGTCGCCGTCAGGTACGACAGCAGCGGTGCGGTATAGCTCGGGCTATTTGGATTGTCCGTTTGCAGGTGTATATCACCGAAAGTTGATCACCGCCAACTAGATTGGTTAGCCGAGGTGTCATGCGGGAGAAAGAAAGAGAACAGAAGAAAGAACATACCCGGTTGTTGACACCATAAGCAAGCTTCTGGCCCGTCGTATCCCAGCACAAACAATGCGTATCCTCTTCGTCGTTTTCGACATTGGTCTTGGGGCTCAACCACCCCGGATGCGCCGTTCGCCGCCAGCTGGCGCGCGGCACCGCAAGGTCGCCAACCTTCCAGATCAAAATCCGATCCGGTGTTGCACCCGCGATGAAGGCACCGTCCGGGGTGAAGGCAAGCGCCACAACTGGCTGGTCCATCGTCATCGAACACTTGGGCTTGCTGTCGGGTATCCGTGCGTTCCAGATTGAGATCGCGCCGTCCTCGCCGCCCGACGCCAGCAACCGTTCATCACCAAGTGGGCTGTTGGACTGCAGCGGCTGCCACATCAGAGCTGTGACCATTCCAAGATGCGCCGAAATCGTGCGCCGCTCGCCAAACTCATCCCACAGCTAATGTCCGTTAGCAGATGAAGACAATAATAAACATAGTCCCTCCCACTTACGTCAATGATGCCCCTCTCGCTCGCCGTCGCCACGAGCCGCGACCGCCAGTCGTATTGAACATGGACAAAGTTATCATCCTTCTTCGTCGCAAACGTCCTGGCCACGGAAATTCCATCCTCAGACAGGCGTAGCGCAAGGAAAAGGTCACCGCCGCACAGTAGAAATTCTGTGTCGCTGGTCCAAGCCGCGTCGAGCGGGTCGGCTGTCAGGTCGTGGTGCGGCAGCAGGTAAGAGGCAGTGCTGGAGGTCACAGCCGAGAAGACGGTGACCAGTGTGCCGCCATTTTCTGGCGTGATGCCCAGGATGGACGCGCCGTTGGGATTCCACCGAAGCTTGATCACCGGCGGCTCGTGCACCATGTAATGTAGCAACGCCGTGCCGTCGGGAGCCCAGATGCTAACGCGGCCCTTGCTCCCCGACTCAGTGGCCAAGGCAAGTGTGCTTCCATCAGGATTCCAGGCCATTGCGGTGACTGTCGACGACGGCGAGCCGTCTTCTTCAACCAGGTCTTTGTATGGGTGGGTATTATATCCGCTTACGTGATCACCAACGGGATCGGTCCCCGCAGTGTGAGACAGGGTCCAGATGCGGGCTAGCGCGTCTGATCCGGCTGCCGCCAAAACAGACGGATTGGCAGGGTTCCACTCGCAATGCAGGACAATGGGGTTTTCGTGGCCGGGTTGCTGCGACTCGTCTCTGCTGTCGCGGTCCGTCATGCGCTCATCACCCCCCATGTGGTCTGGTGCAAGACGGAGAAAGGTGGTCTCAGGAGCCAGCTCTTCCACCTTATCCACCTGCGTGCCATGTTCCGGGCCCTCCGTACGCGGGACAGGGGTCATCGCCGACTCGCGCTCCATAGGCGACGGATAGGCATGCTGGTT
This sequence comes from Ceratocystiopsis minuta, assembly GCA_001676865.1. Taxonomy (NCBI): domain Eukaryota; kingdom Fungi; phylum Ascomycota; class Sordariomycetes; order Ophiostomatales; family Ophiostomataceae; genus Ceratocystiopsis; species Ceratocystiopsis minuta. The sequence goes on from LZPB01000003.1 coordinate 170,413, forward strand.
CTCAATGTCCATGGGCGTAGGTGGTGCAGGATCAACACTGCTAGCTGCTGTTGCTGCTGCTGCTGCGCTATCAAAGCCATTGCTGAGCCGGGGCTTTTTGATGGGCGATCCGTTCTGGGTAGGCTGCAGCTGCTTGTCGCTCTGGCGCTTACGCGCGTTTTCGGCATCGTCGGCTACTGATGTAGGTGCTGGCGTCGATGCCGTCGACACCGGTGCCGGTGCTGGGACAGATGCAGGAGATCGGGCTGGCCCTGTTGCAGACGGTGCATCGATGGACGGAGCATCCTGGGTTGACGGTTGTGTGTGCTCAATTTCCCTCCGTCGCGGCGGTGGTTGTGTGACGAGCGGGCCAAAAACACCCAGCGGTTGCACTGGTTGGCTACCCGATGCCTATCAGAGTGTAAGATGACTGAACATATGGGAGAGCAAGGCAAAACCTAAAAGACGCGTCGAGCGGATTTCGCTGGCGGCTATACCTTCTGGGAATTGTGCGAGTTGAAGTCTCTCTCTATGGAATAGTAGAGTAGCCCACGGTTCAAAACCTGGACTAGTGAATGACTCTTGACATGAGGCGCAAAGTCGAATTCACGTTGTGGTTCCGGGATGTGCCATTCCTTTTGGAACTTAGCGGCCGTCTCACGATAGTCTGCCACGGTTAGCGAGGGGTGGGGGGATGGGAAGAAGTGAGATGCTGAGGTGAAATTCAGGAGGTGAGGTGATTGGATCTGCGTAAGACGGAGAGGCGAGACGCCCGGCGCAGTGCCGAGACCAATGCGGGATCGCACAAATCACTTACTTCCTTCAAGAAGGTACCTAATGCGAGAAATGCATGTCAGCAAGACGAGGAAAGAAGACGTCTTCGGGGTCATGGACCGCGGCGCGAAAACAGAGGCTAGAGTCGAGTGGCAGGGTGGACAAACCTCCAGATGAGGAAATTGACTCGGTCCGAGTCGAGAAACTCCTTCATGGCGGCAGCGTGGGACAGAGCAGCAGCCGAGAAGGAGGTGGGAGGACGGAAGAGAGGACTTTTGTTGGCGGGAAGGCGATGAGAAGATGACGCGAAAAGCCGAGCTGAGAAACAGGGCCGAGAAAGGCTGAGCAGAGCGCGCTTGTGGCGGTTGGCGGACGTAAGGATGGCCGGGGGGGGATCGGGCGGCTAAAGGCAAGACAAACGAGACGGAAAAGAAAAGCTCAAGAGCCCAAGCAAGGAACAGCAGGAAGTGAAGAAAGCGAGACGGTAGTGATGAAGTTGACGCGAGGTGCAGGCTTCGGAGTTTTGCCGGGAGGCGTCAAAAAAGGACAAAGGGACAGGGACGACGGACGACCGGGGGGGTGGGGGCAGGGTGGTAAGAATGCACCGGGCGCAAAGGGAAGGGAGAACGTGGAGGAGAGAAAGGATATTCGCTCGCGACGTTGAAAAGTCGTGACGTACGAATGCAGTTGGTGATTGGGGATTTCGGTTGGCAGGCGTGCGTTGTTGTCGTGGCCACAGAGAGAGGATGGAAGGAGCGAAGAGGCACGGTAAGGAGAAGGGAGAGAAGGGGCGCGAAAAAATAATAATAAAATAGACGATTTAATGTGTACGTAGAAAAATTAGTTGATTCGCGAGATGGGGGAAATGGATATGGGGGGGGTGGTGCTAGTAGCGAAAATCAACGTTCTTCGATACGCCGCAGCAGCGGGTGCGGTGAGTTGTGTTTTGGGTAAGACGCGGCGGGGGGGCGCGGTGAGGGCGGCCTGGCCAGGCGTTTGCTTGGCGGTAATGAGCTGGGGGGAGAAGCCGCAGACAGCCTCCTCTGGCGCAACGTGGCAAGTAGCAGTACTAGATGTATCGATCGCATGCGCAGAGATGTGTGTACCTCAGTGTACTGTTCGCCATTAATCACGCCTAAAGTACAAGCATATACACACAAGTATCCACTTTATGCCTAGGTATGTCGTACACGTACATGTGCATGTCGGCGTTGCTGGAAGATACGCATTGAGCGCCTGAGTACTCCGTAAAGAATTCTTCATCTGCTACTGCATACTCTTACGTGGCCGCGACATCTTTTACGACCATCTCTCCCAAGCCGGGGAATGCTCTATTCTGAGCTGTATCTTACGGCGTATGCCCCGGGCGCGCGAGAGAGACAGGAGCGGGACGAAACCGGGAGTGAAGGAGAAAGGGAGCAGGGGCTCACGGGTGCATCACACCATGGTCTTTTCCCGGCCAGCCAATCCGGGCACGTCTTTTGGATCGGGATCGTTGCCGTTTCCACTGCCCGTGTTCTCTCTTCTTTACCCATCCGTCTTCTCTGTATCTCACGCAGAGTCGTACCAAGTGCTGCCGTATCCCCGCTGCATCCTTGTGCACGGCTTGGCTGAAAGACGGGAGTTATCCTACACGCATCTCACGAGTACGGATCACATACTCCGTACCCCGTACTCATAGTCACGACCATTGAGAGCGTTTCGATAACGGCAAAAGGTGGGGACCATACTCCGTAGGATCCAAGGATTGGCCAGCAATGCCTGGAACAGTTGTTCCTAAATAGTCACAACCAGGAAGAAGATACGAGTAAACAAGGAGAGTGACGATATCCTAAAAAGTGAGCTCGCTAGCAAAGCAAAAGAACCATAAGTGCCTCTTCGTCTGTTAGGACCATTCTCGGCAAAGGAAAGCGGTAGGCGAATTAGACAGTTGGTTAATACGATGTGACAGAAAAAGATACACTGGGCGACGAGAAAATTCTGGCCATCAAGGCGCAGGAAACTCCGTACTTGCCAATGTTTGACACTAGTCAAACCCGTAGTAAGACAGCTGCCTTCCTGCCAGCAGCGCTAGGACGAAAGGTAAGATACTCGTGCTCCGTATGCGTAAGATACGGAGTACGGTAGTTTGCGCTGGTGGGGATCTGAGCCGAGCAAAGTATCCCGTACTCCGTTCTCCAAACCCAGTAATACGGAGTATTTCTACTGAATAATAGGGGTCAAGAACTAGCCCCACGCCAGAGGGAAAAACCTTCTCCACTGCGTGATCGCCACACGAACCTTAGCCAAAGTAAGGCAGGAATGCCGATACAAAATGACGGGGAAAAGCAAGCAAAAGACGCACTGCAGAAACTCCCACACGCTTCAGGTCAAGCCCCTTATCCTTATGTGCAGAATGAGGCTGTCTGCCGGTCTTCATAGGCTGTAAACATGCCCTAGATCTCAAGTAGGCGAAACATGGCGAGGAAACCGATCAGGGACGGAAAGCGAACAAGGCGGGAGGGAAATGGGCCGCGAGGCGGTCCCAGCAAAGCCGTAAATCCGGATGGTCTCGCCTCTCTGCACCTTCCTGTTTCTGCCGAGTACTCCATACTCCGTACGGATACGCGAGCCAGCGTCTCGTGCGTTCCTTAGAACGGGCCCCATGGCCCGTGCGCGCTTTGTGCGAATCAGGCACACACGCGCACAGCATATCGAAACGGTTAGCGACCCACTATTACGTATTGCACGGAAACAAGCGTTTTGACAGGCACCTCAAGTCCGGCCTTGTAAATCGGGCATGGATATAGTGTTCCACTTTTCAATGTTCAACTAAAAAGAGCCACCTTTTTTTGACACCAGAGCCCGTCGAAAACAACCGCAGCTCGTGTCTGTCCAGCAAGCTCGCCCACCCATCGTCGCAGGTCCCGTCTTAGACAGTCATCAGCCTACTCCCACGACTCGAATACCATACCGATAGCAGCTCGCTGAACCAGGCTGTACAAGCGACGGCAGGCTTCCCGCGGATCTTGCCTTTCTCTTCGATCTCCTTTAACGCCTCGATCCCGGCCTCCTCTCCCGACCTCCTTAACGATGCCGCCCCGGCTGAACCTTCCGCCGGTCACGCGCATTTCTCTGATTGTGCTCCTCATCCAGTCCTTCCTCAGCGCCGCGATCCGGTATCGCCAGTGGTCTAGCCAGTCGCACATCGTCATCCCCTACCTAAACCTCATCCCCCAGCTGTCCATCGTCTACCCATGGACATTTTTGACGACGACGCTCGTCGAGAGCAATATCTTCACTTTGGGGATCGCGTGTGTCACCATCTACCAGGGCGGTCGCTACCTGGAGCGCGCCTGGTCGTCGCGCGAGTTTGCAAAGTTCCTGGTCATCGTCAGCCTTTTACCTAATCTCCTGACTTGTGTTGCACTCGTCTTTCTCTTCTCCATGACGCAAGATGTGGACTGGACGTAGGTCCTCTCTTCCTTCTTTTAGCACCTCTTTTTCTCTGCTAACCCGCCAGTCTCACGTCCATTGGCGGCACCATTCCCTTGCAGATTTCGTTCCTCGTCGCCTTCAGCCAGCTCATCCCCGCGCACACCGTCACCCTCTTCCGCGGCCTGGTGTCGCTTCGCGTCCCGCGCTTCCCCCTGGTTTACCTGATTGCCGTCAACGTCCTGGCGCTCACGCCTCTCCTGACGGCTGCCTCAACCTTCTTGGCCTTCTTTGGCTTCCTCACCAGCTGGACCTACCTGCGCTTCTATAAGTCCGTCTTCCCCGACCTCGATGTTTCCCAAGGCCCCCAGCTGCGCGGTGACGCCAGCGAGACCTTTGCGATTGCAGAGTTTTTCCCGAACCCGGTCAAGCCAGTTGTGGCGGCCGTCGCCGACGGTGTCTTTGGCGTCTTGGTTGCCCTACGCATCTGCACCCCCTTCTCGGCTGCCGACATCTCGGCGCGTGCTGCGGCGTCTGATGGCTTCCACATGCACCAGCAGCGCTCCGTGCCCGGCAGCACGCGTGCTGAGGCAGAGCGGCGACGGGCGCTGGCGCTCAAGGCGCTCGATCAGCGGCTGCATGCGGCAGCGGCCGCAGCGACGGCAGGACGCGGTGGAGCTGCACAGCCCGCATCGCAACAGGCGGCGGGCCAGTCGTCTCAGCCGGCCAATACGGGCCCGACCGTCCAGACACAGCCAAAGGCCAGCACGCAGGCCACCATGACCACGGCGGCGGCAGAAGGAGCAACAGGTGCAGGCGCTCAGTCTTCAACGGCAGGCGGTGGCATGCTGGGAGAGACGAGATATGTGCCCGACCAAGAGTCGAGCGACAGGTCTACCGCCTAAAATAGGGTTGTTTTTCTACGTTCGCCAGCCGTGGCCGTTCTCTTCTCGTTTAGCTGTCTTGGTTACTGTGGTTTGGGGAGAAGGGGAGCGCGCTGCATGTGAAAGTATGGACAATGGGGAGTGGTGGGTGGCGGGACTAATCTTTGGTTTACTTTTTGTTCTTCTATATTTTTGCTTTTTGCAGCTTTATTCTCGAGTGATATCCTATATCACGGGTTCTGTACATGTTTTTTTTTTCCTTCTTTTTTTCAAGTTTTTCTTCATCATTTCTTCTAGCCCTTGTTCTCTTCACGAGTATACGTCCTTGCATCAAAGCACGAAGTCAATACAGACGACACCAGCCGCCCGGCCTTTGTATTTTGCAACACCAAACCATGTTCTCGACAGATAGGTAGCACCTCTCTATTCACCTACCTTCTGCATCTGCCCATGCTTTTTTTAAAAAGATGGATGTGCATATCCTTTGGACATACTCGTACGAGTAAAAACCAAACTATGAAAACATCGAAATGAAAAAACGGTCTGTCAGCAGGGAGGTAGAGCGAAAACACTTCTGCATTAGATGTCAATCTAGATCCTAAACCTTCTCTCCGACCTGCCACCCTGTCCCCAAGGCCTTGCCACTGGCTGTTCTGTTTTTACCTTGAATTCTATTATTTGTCGTGTTTACTGATAAGCCACGCGAAAAGAAGGTGGGCCTTCCAGAACGCAGACCGCTTCTCTTCGCTTGCCGACCTGCCTGATCAGACGACCAGGGGGGGTATCAGATTGATGGGCTGCAACTTGTAGCCCCCTTTTTCTTTTCAATAATTCATTCATATTATTTATTTTATCTTTCTTCTCCCACCGCCATCCTTGCGTTCGAACCCCTGACTATATACGAACACGGCGTATTATGTGTTCACGGCGCAAGGACTGAGTGATGTGTGAGATGCCATCGTCGGGCGCCATTCCGCGGCTTGCGCTGCCCCACAAGATGGAGACACCCCCATAATATTGCCGCTCCTTTTTCTCCTCCCCTCTTATTCCGGAAGGAGGACTCTGCATGAGGCGGGCGCCAGCGCATCTGCCTGCCCCCTTGCATGCAGCGCAAGATAATACGCAGCACGGAGGTTTCGCGCACGGGGGGAAAAAGGTGGGCCGAAGGGACAGGATGTGTTGGCGTCATTACGCAGACGGCGCGAACCACTCGTATGCCGCACCCGGGGGGTTTATCCGCACACAAAGGCACACTGCCGAGAAAACGGGCTGAGCCATTTAGAAGGCGGCAAAATACGCATATAATAGTGCTGCGTAAGCCCCCCCCCAATCCCGCTTGCATGCAGACGCACGAGAGGTGCATAATCTGGGCCAGTGTTGCAACGTCGTATACGTACCCAAGTACGGAGTACGCGTGTACAAAGCGTGCATCACAGGGCCAACCGCGTTTCTCTGAAGGGGAGGCACTGGCTGACAGGCCGGCCGAGGCAACGGTGTTAAGCAAAGATGCGGAGTATTTTCCGTAAGGTATTTTGAAGGCAAGACACTGCACTGGATTGAACCGGCCCACGCCTTACGGAGCAGGGGTGTGAGGGGATGGCCGCATGCAAGTGATAGGCCGTGCGGAAGAATCAATCGATTGGCTCTGCGTCGCAGTCAAAAAATGGAGAGGCCAGGGGGGAGGGGAGAAAAGGCGCAACGCGTGATCGGGGCCAGCCGGCGGCCTGAGGGAGAATACGGAGCATACTCCGTACTCCGTACCCTGGGCCGTCCCCTTCCCCAACCCAGCGAGCGACCAGGGAAGAAAAAGGAGATGCCAGGGAGGTCTCCAGGGTAGTAAGATGCCCGCACGGACGCCCACTGCGTCGGACGCGCCCGGTGCTGGGCTGGGTTGTTTCGTTCTTGGGCCTGCCTCCTGGCATGCGCCGTGCATTGCAATGTCGACGTCTTGCTCCGTTTACGCCGTGTCTTGCACAACAGCATGCCGTGCGCCCGCGGTGAGACACTCCCGCGGCAGCTACCCACAACGCCGCACTCGTGGAAACGCCAAACAACGGAAGGCAAGGAAGAGCAACCGAAATCTTGCTCTGGCCCCCCAAAGATGCGCTTGCAGCCGCCCCGTCTGTCGGGTGGCTTTCCCCCCCCCTCTCGTTGTTATGCAGACTGCTTGTTCACCGACAATGCAAGGGAGGGCTCACCGCCCGTTTGGGTTTCTTTTTTTTTTTTTTCCGTTCCTGTTCTTTCTTTCTTTTATTTTCCTTCTAGCCCTCCCGCTGTCAGCCGTGCAAGGATTCGGTCTGTTGTTTGTCGCGGTATACTTCCCGGTCGTGCGTGCTGCTGGGGTAGTGCTGCTGCTGTGTCGCCGTGACGCCGGCCGTGACGCTGTGCTGCCCCGTTGCGCAGCTGTTGTGCGGCGTGCCGTGTGTCCGCCGGTGCGACACTCTGCATACCTTCCCAGCGCCGACGACACCCTTGCGTCGCATACGCCCCCTATTCTTCTGGAGGCGTACGGAGTATGCCGTGTGTAGCCTGCCTGCAGCACCCGTACGCGTCCGTGATACAGATGCAGCGTCCTTTTTACCAGACCTACCCCTGCCCCCAGTCCCCCTCTTCTTGATTTTTTCTGTCCTTTCTTGTCCCTCGCAATAAACGATCCCCCATGCCTGTCTAGGGCGCGGGTATGGAGACACATACCGAAACACTCAAGGGAGCGCACCCGTGTACCTTTTTTCCAACACCAAGCCGCGCGCGTCTAAACGAGACGAGACAGGGGAACGGACAGAGACACTCGTTCGTGCTGCCGCCTAGAGACACAGGGCACAAGGCAGGCGCACACCAGCCACAGGACACGGCGCCGAAACGCCCAGACAGGCACACGGCTCTGCCGTGGGGTGGCTGCCCTATTTGATCGATGGCAGGGGTCTGGCCACTGGAAGCGGAGTCTCCCACAAGTAAGATTCATAGCGGCCATATACCCCGTGCGTCTGGCGCTGCTCCGTATTAAATACGGGAGAACCCCCTTTTCCCGTGCGCTTCTCAAACCGCCAATCGAGTCCGACGCGTGGGATCCGCAGCCGAGCTCCGCGCCTTGTGTGCACATTGTGCGTGGATGGCCACCCATCTAGTCGTTGGTGCCCGGCCGCTCGCATGGGAGAAGGGATCTCGGCGCTCTCTGTTTCTTTTCTGTTTCTTTTCTGTTTCTTTTCTCTATTTGCCTTTCTTTTTTTGTTTCCCTTTTCACCATTCGATGAATCTGTGAATATTTTGTTGATTTTGATATAATCCAATCCAATCTCTATTCTTTTTTTTTATTTCTGCTTCCACCAGTTTGCCTTAACTATTTCTCGTGTTCTGCTCCTTTCGACCGTCCTCCCTTCCGTTTGCCTTCTGATCGACCCTTTAGCCCGGCATCCTGCGACATTACGAGTTCAGGGAGGGAGCGCGGAAGATGAAAAAGGACGGGGCTGACCGACAGGGCAGGGGTACCCCGTAGGCTCCTGTGGGCAGCGAAAGGGTGACTCTGAGGCCCGCGGAAGGAAGCACGAGGCACGCTGTCCATTTTATTGACTACGGTTAATTTACGAGCGAGCAGGGCACACGGTACGGAGTCTCGCACGGGAAAGCGCACGGGTGGGGGGAACGGACGACCCTGTCTCGTCCCTTGTTGTCCAACGAGCAGGGGCGTGCAGGCAGGAGAGGGCGCAGGGGGCGCAGAGGGCGTGTGCGTACCGAGGCGATGTCACCTTTGTTTGCTGGCGAGGGCCAGAAAAAACTGGGCCCGAGTTTCAGCAAGGCAGCCAAAAGCCGCCAAGAGATGCCCACTGGGATGGCGTTCGGTGGGGATGTTCGGCGGGTGTTCCAGGGGGGGTGTGCTCAGCGGGGTTCAGTGGGGTGGCAGGTGGCGCTTGGGGGAGCTTGCCTTTTTGGCTGATGTGTCAGCAGGCACGGCAACCGGGCGCCGCTGCTCCTGGTGGCTTTGGTTTGGGCCGTGCGCCGTTTTTTTGGTGCAGTCAGCAACGCCGGCCAGGGAGCAAAGGGTAAGACTAAACGGAGTAGCAAGATTGCACGCGAACGATCTCGGATCGTCTTGTGATGGCAGATTTGATAAAACCCGGTTAGCAACAAAGACAAGTTTGCCTCCCGCACTGAGCGGGAAAAGTCGCTGACGGCATCGACACGCCGTGCTGAGGAGTACGAAGGGTACATTCTTTCAGAACGAAACAAAACGTTTGTGCCAATCACGCCGGGCCCGCCCTCGTGTTGCCATGCACGGGCCATCCGCCGCCGCGCCAACAGCGGATACTTTTTGCTGTGTACTCCGTACCGGCATGATTACGTGTACTCCGTACTCCGTATACTACGCCTTTGGAGTATTACAGGCATTGTGGTAGCGCTGCGGAGAACAGAGGATCGTCTCGCGACGGCTTTGGAGGTGGCCTGCATGCTCTGTACACCGGAAGCGCACCCTGCATACGGCGGGCAGCACACAGCACGCACACTCGCACGTAGGACGTGCATACGCCGTACGTACTCCGTACTCCGTACGGTTGGAGTATCTTACGGAGGACGGAACTCGCTATACCCGCTAGCAGCGGCACAGGCGTTAGGTACCCATCTTCGGACGCAGAAGTCGCGATCCACTCCACATGTACTAGCGCATCAGCCACCTGGAGGTATCGAACAAACCAATCTAAATACGATTGGTACAAGTACGGAGTAGTCCGTACTCGTATCCATACTCTGCGCGGTACTCTGTACTCCGTACGGAGTATCTTACTATACCTTGTTCAATACTAGCACCCCCTGTAAAAAAACGCCGCAAAAAGAACAAAAAGAGAGATAAATTCAAAGCGCGCTAGAAACAAATAAATAATCGAAGCACATAAAATACATAAAATACATAAATTCAGCCAGCCGATTTTATTTTAAAATCGAGCTCATGGGTAAGGTAAGTTAGCGCCGCAGCCAAAACAACCACCCCCCCAGAAAAACGACGAGAGCAAACCTTCCTCCTTTCTGTTCCCGGTTTCCCTCTCTTCCTTCTCCTTTTATTTGGAAAACCCCCCCAAACACTCCCCCGCCATCCACCACGCAACCCTTCTTCCATCGCTGCTGGCATCGCGAGTCCATAGCCATTGCCGCTATCTTTTCTCGTTGATTTTATCTTTTTCTCAGTTTTCCTAGCCGCCCGACTGCGTTCGCACGCGGCGTCGCCTGGGCTGCTTTCCCCACGAGCGCCTTTCATTTTTCTTAGTTCTCTTCTTGCGTGCTTCTTATATTTCCTACTGCTCTTCTAATCACGGGCTCTTTGTCTTCTGTCCTGTCTGCGCACCGTTGCTCTCCTTGCCAACGCCCCTCATTTCACCGGAGCTTTTGACGCGCCCGTCCGCGTCTGCATTTTTAGCGGAACCCGTCTCCCGGAGTTTTCTCAACAACACCGCCCCAACATGGCCCAGCACCACCAGTCGCCGCCGATGCCGATGCATATGCACCATGGGCCGCCTGGCTCTGCGCCGCCCGCGCCGCCCGCACCGAACGCAGCGCCGTCGCGCCAAATTTCTCTAATGAATGAGATGGTCTGGATGCAAATCGGTACGTGTGCGACGCGCAATACCTTCAATTGAAAGACTGGCTCAGTTGCTAACAGCGACCGTATAGGATCCTTTGCCGAGCATTTGGGCAACACCGAAGAGGCCATGAACGCATACGAACACGCCCTGCGCGCCAACAGCCAGTCCATCCCGGCCATGAATGCCATGAGTCTGATTTTGCGCACACGCGAGGAGTTTCCGAAAGCCATTGAATACCTACAAGCCATCCTCAAGTTGGATCAGTACAACGGAGATGTATGGGGCAGCCTTGGTATGTCCATAGCATCTCCTTGCGCAAGTGGGCGCTGCTGCGCTTTTGCAATACTAACGTGCTACCAGGCCATTGCTACCTGATGATGGATGACCTCCAACAGGCTTACGCCGCCTACCAATCAGCCTTGGTGAATCTGAGAAACCCGAAGGTACGATTTGGCATACGCGCAACGACATCTGATCATAATCTTGGCCCTCGTATTAACACTTTTGCGTCACGTTAGGAACCCAAGCTCTGGTACGGAATAGGCATTCTCTACGACCGTTATGGGTCACTAGACCATGCCGAGGAGGCTTTCTCTCAGGTCATGACCATGCAGCCCGACTTCGAAAAGGCGAACGAGATTTACTTCCGCCTTGGCATCATCTACAAGCAGCAGTCGAAATACATTCAAAGTCTCGACGTAGGTCAAACATCGATAGGTCTCTCCCTTCATGGCAACTTTCCGGCTGACAAACTCTGTGCAGTGCTTCAAGTACATTGTCAGCTCGCCCCCGCCACCTCTGACCGAGGAAGATATCTGGTTTCAAATCGGTCATGTCTACGAGCAGCAGAAGGACGTGAGTACTCCCTGTCTCTGTGCTCTTGGCCCAAGTACCTTCGCCTTCCAATCATACTGCCGCTGACATGAAACTTCTCGTAGTTCGACAATGCAAAGGCGGCATACCAGCGCGTATTGGAGCGGGATCCAAACCACGCAAAGGTGCTTCAGCAGCTTGGGTGGCTGTACCACAACCAGAGCAGCAGCGTTTCAAGCCAGGACCGTGCTATCGAGTACCTGGAGAAATCGGTCGCAGCAGGTACGTGCAAATCACAACGTGCAATATCCGTTTGTGCAAGTTACTGACACTGCAACCCCCTACCCAGACAACAACGATGCTCAGAGCTGGTATCTCCTTGGCCGCTGCTACATGTCGCAGCAGAAGTACCCCAAGGCGTACGAGGCGTACCAGCAGGCCGTTTATCGCGAAGGCCGCAACCCTACGTTCTGGTGTTCTATCGGCGTGCTGTACTACCAGATCAACCAGTACCGCGATGCGCTGGACGCTTATTCCCGCGCCATCCGCCTGAACCCATTCATCTCGGAGGTGTGGTACGACCTGGGCACTCTATACGAGTCTTGTAACAACCAGATCAGTGACGCGCTCGACGCCTACCAACGCGCTGCCGAGTTGGATCCCAGCAACCCGCACATCAAGGCCCGCCTTCAGTTGCTGCGTAGCGGCGCAACGAATGGTGTCGGCAGTGCGCCAATGCCTACAGACGTTCACCCTCACGCCTACCAGACCGGTGCCGTTGGTCCCCAACCCCCACAATGGGCTGGCTCGGGGCAACAAGCCTCGCCTATGAACGGTCCGCCGCCACCGTCAGGTGCCAACAACTGGGGTCCTCCTCAGCCGCCCAATCCGTTTGATCAGCGTGAACCGTATAGAGGTCCAGCTCCGCCACCGCCGGTTGTCCGCCAGCCCAGCCCGCGCCAGGAGCAGCAGCTACGCCCATACCCCGAGCCGGGCCGGCCTGGTCCCAACGGCGCATCGTCAAATGCTCCACCCGGTGGTCATATGAGACGTACCCCTCCGCCGAGTCTCCCGCACTTTGGCCCACCTCCCTTGTCACAACAGGCACAGGCGCTTTCACAACAGCAGCAGTCTCAGCAACAGCAGCAAGCGCGCGGCCCCCATTCCGGTTACGGTGGCCCGTCGCCTGTATCGGCTAGCAACGGCATGAATGGACCTGCGCCACCGGCGTCTGCCGGTCCCATTCAGGGCATGTACCGCGCAAGCAGCCCACGAAGCGAGCGCCCTGTCCATGATAACCGCATGCCGTCACCCAAGTCGGCGTACCCCCAGCACCAGGCGCCCTACCAGCACCCCGATGCCAATGGGCAGGGTCCGATTGAGTCTGGCCCACCGCCTCCGCCACCTACTTCGGCGATCCCGCCCGAGGCTGGCCTGCACCGGGACCATGACCGGCCGCCGTCAGTGGGGCCGAAGAGAATGCGCGAATGGGAAGAGGAATCGGCTTCCAAGAAGCCTGCGTCTGACGAGGCTCGTGCCCGGATGGACGATGCTCGCCACCGGCGCCCGTCTACACCACCGCGTGAGCCCTACCGGCGAAACTCGTCAGAGGGCCGCCGATTTGAGGACCACCGCCGCGCCGAGGACCAGCGACGCATGGATGATATGCGCCGGGCAGAGGAGGATCAACAGCAGCAACGTCGCGGCAATGAAGGTTACCACCCATCCGAGGCGGCTCACCACCCTCCTTCGCACAACATGTCCAGCAGCAGCCATCTGGCACCATTGCAGCCGACCGGCGCACACCACCACGAGGGTCCCCTGTCGGGCCCTGACCCTAAGGATTACCCTCAGGAGGACCGCAAGCGTCAGGAGCAGTCGGCACCGCCTCCTCCCCCGCCGATGGCAGAGCCGGAGCGGGCGGCAAGAAAGGTTGATGTGGACGAGGATTATGATGACAGCGGCGAGGACGACAAGAAGCCTGGCTCTGCGGGCCCTGCTTCTGCATCGGGCGAGCTGAAGACGGCGACGCCCACGAGCGCCGGCATCAACGGCATCATCTCTAAGACAGAGTCGGCATGAGTGGCCTCCGGTGTCACAGCGCAAAACAGGCTGGTTCTGTGACTGTTTGGATTCTATTTCATTTCTTTGTCACGGGGTTCTCTTACGTGGCCAGTCCGCTGGTCTTTCGTGCTGGCTTTTTCTCTTTTTCTAAAAATTACGACCCATGTTTGCGAGCCTGGGTGGCCACCGCATGATTTCTTTTTCTTTTGTCTTTTTTACTTAGTTGAAAATATATTCCTCTTAGTTGCTACCTGCTCGAAGCCCTTTTTTTTTGAATTTCATACTTGGCATGCAAATCGGTTTCAGGGCTTGATTTTTGCGATTCGTATGCTCTCAAGCAGGAAGGCAGTGCGATCTGTAGATGAGGAAACAAGACGTGTCTTGAGAGCAGGAAGAGAGTTATCTAATATACAGCGAAAGATGAGCGCCCCCTAGCCTACGAAAAGCAAACATCCCGTTTTCCGTTCCAGGATCTTCTCCGTTCTTTATCCGCTCTCCCCGTTATAGCCCCGCAACTATGCTGGCGGCGATGGTGCCGAATCAGTTGTTGTTTGAGGCGAGGTAGCAGGAGACTCTGCGGCAGACGCTGCCGACGGTGCTTCCGGGGCGACCTGGCGCCGCGGCCGCTGGAGCTCCTCCAGCGTGATGCCTGGCCGCAGCTTTGTGATGCCGACGACGGCCGGGTCGTCACGGCGCACAAACTCGTACTGGCCCGGCAGCTTGTTGCCGGCGAGCCGGAACGCGTCCCGCACGACCTGCTCGTGCACGGCGCCGCGCAACTCAAAGATGATGCGGCTGACAGCCACACGTGCTGCCCAGTGGTCGAACGAGCCCTTGCCTTTGCCCATGCGCATCTGCAGAATAAACGTTAGGGAAGCACAGGAATGCGGTCGTGTGCAAAGGACGGCAACTCACTTCGTTTCCGCTCACAAACACGCCAATGTTGCAGTTGACGCGCTTGTAGAGGCGGTAGCGCTCGCCGCGCAGACGCTGCTTGATCGTGTCTTCGGCCACCTTGAGCTGGGCAGCACTGATGCGGCGGTGGTGGTCGCACATGCGCAGGCCGTAGTCGCCCCAGACGACGGTCGTGCCCTTGACGGAGCCGCCGGTCGCGACCCGCGGGCGGCCCTTGCGCATGCGCGTGCGGCGGTTGATGCGCGGCTCGAGCCAGGTGCCGGCGGCGGCGGCGGATACCGAGAAGGAGCGGGCGCCGGTGGCGGCCGAGAGCGAGAACGGCCCGAGCGCATAGGGTGTGCATGCGGCTCTCGGCGCCCGCGCCGCCGCTGCCGCCGCCGCCGCTGCGGCTATGCTGGTTCCAGCAGCCGATGTTGCTGCCGCTGTAGCTCGGTGGAGTGGGAGGGAAAGGGGCCGCCGGGCGAGGCTCGAAAAGGGCGCCGTCACCGTCCGCAGGCCGAGTCGCTGAAAAGATTGCCGGAGGAGGCCCGCGCCTCCCGAGGCATGCGGCGCCATTCTCTGTTCCGTGTCTTCTCTTAGGTTCCTGCCCGAGGCAAAGCGAGCACCAATTGACAACAAGGAGCGCCGGAACCGTGTTCGCGAAATATTCGTTGTCGGGGTTGGGCCGCTGGAGAGAGAGTCGGGGTCCTAGGAGTGGCCTGTGAGGACGAAAAAAAACCGAAAGCTTTGGTTGGACAACGTTAATCGAGCCTCAAATCTGAGGATCCAACAAGCTTCGCTCCACCCCGGCCAGCTCCTTCCACTTAAATGCCCTCCCCTCCAGTCACGTTTTTCGCGTCAGCTTCGCGTCCAGCCCCACGTCCTGCCTGGAAAGTCCCCTTTTCTCCCGAGTCTTTGCGTCGTCTATTGTTTTCGTGTTTTTCTTTCAACGGGAGCTGATATCACCAACATCCATCTCATTCACACCAAGATGACCGATATCCGGGCTTTCTTCGGCCCCAAAGGCGGCAGCAGCGGTGCAGCGCCGGCGAAACCGGCCGCGGCCGCAGCGAAGAAAGACAACGAGGTGTCGGTCAAAAAGAACCGGAGTCGTGAGTTTGAACAAGCTCCTTGTACCGAGAGCTTCTGGAGCTTGGCTGCTGTAAGAGGCCTGCTTGCTGACAGAACTTCGTAGGCAGCCGAAAAGTTGTCGAAGAGAGCGACGACGATGAAGTGGTAGAGTGCGTTTGTCTGGTCTTCCACGGTCCCAGCTTCGGACGGCAAGTTGACTGACGCGAAACAGAACCAAGAAGCCGGCCACAAAGCCGCCCGCGCCCAAAAAGAAGAAGTTGTAAGCCATTAATGCCTCAGTAACTTCGATTTGTCTTGTTTATTTTCGTCGACTAACAATCCCTTCCTCGCAGAGAAGCAGAACCTGTCAAAGGCGTCGAGATCTCAGCCAGCGACTACTTTTCCTCATCCGCCAAAAAGCCTAGCCAGACAACGCCCTCGAAACTGAACAAGGTTGCAATTGAGATTCGGAGTAGCCCGCACAAGCCGACCGTCGCTTCCGACGTGCCATCAGCGGCTTCGAAAAATGGACACGACAAAGCGTCCACCCCCGCCAAGAAGAAGCGATCGACTGGTGCCTACAGGGACTATAAGGTGGACGACGATGAGGATGCTTTCTTGGCCGACGACGGTGAGGATGCGGGCGACGACATCTTTGCAGCCGACGCTAAGCGCGGAAAGCGCAAGAACGATGATTACGTCGAGGATGACAGCGACGACGAGGTCTTCGAGCCCAAGCCCAAGCGAGTGGCTTCTCGCAGCGTCAAGGCCACTGCCACTGCCCCATCCATTTCCCTAGACTCCTCTGACGAGGAGGCAGAGCCTGCTGCTATCAAGCGGAAGGGACCTGCCCGGGCCAATGGAACGCCCAAAGCAGCAGCCACCAAGGCTGGTACCAAGCGAAAGTCTCCGGACCCCGAGTCATCGGACCCTGAAGTCTCACCGATTGCAAAGCCCCGGAAAAAGCCGGCAACGACAGCAGCAGCCAAACCCAAAGCAGCGGCAACACCGGCTAAATCGCCCCGGGCCAAGACTTCCAAGGCAGCGCCGGCGACGACAGGCAGCTCTGCTGGAAGCGCCGCCATCCAGAAGATCCTCGACTCTATTCCTACAATCGACCCCCCTTCTCCGCCACCGAAAGATGGGAAAGCGGCAAAATTCGATTGGCGCAAGGCCAAGGCTGGCGGCGGAAACGCTGGGGCGGCGCCCTCGATGGGCACCGCCGACATACCAAATGGTGCACCAAACTGCTTAGCAGGCCAAACTTTCGTCTTTACGGGTCTGCTGAAGACCATTAGCCGAGACGACGGACAAGCCCTGGTCAAGCGCTACGGTGGCAAGGTGACAGGCGCACCAAGCAAAAACACCGGCTGGGTGGTGCTGGGTGACGACGCCGGTCCCAGCAAGCTGGCCAAGATCCAGCAGTTTGGCTTGCGGACCATTGACGAAAATGGTCTTTTCGAGATGATCCGGCGGCTGCCTGCCGGTGGCGGAGACAGCAAAGAAGCCGAGAAGGCCCGGCTGAAGCAGGAAAAAGACGAAGAGAAGATTCGCCTGGCCGCCGAAGAGATGGACCGAGAGGAAGAGGAACAGCGCCGCGAGGCGGAAAAGGCACAGAAGGCCGCTGCTGCCGCGGCCGCATCCGCGGCGACAACATCCAAGTCTGCTGCATCCAAGGGCGGTAAAGGTGCTTCTTCACGCGCAGCAGCACCAGCACCGGCACCAGCACCTCGCCCGGCACCACCACCAAGCTCTCAGCAGCTCTGGACAACGAAATATGCACCGACGCAGTTGACTCAAATCTGCGGAAATCGAGCGCAGGTTGAGCGCATTTCTGCCTGGTTGAAGAACTGGCCCAAGGCAAAGAAGTATGACTTTAAGATGAAGGGTGCCGACGGGATGGGCGCATCGCGTGCCATTATCATATCTGGTCCCCCGGGCATCGGCAAGACTACGGCTGCGCACCTTGCCGCGAAGCTGGCGGACCACGACATCATCGAGTCCAATGCCAGTGATGCACGCAGCAAGCGCTTGGTTGAGGATGGCATTGGCGATTCCATGGACAACACGTCGCTGATGGGCTTCTTCGCCGCAGACGGAAAGACGGTGAACGCAGAAAAGAAAAACACGGTGCTCATCATGGACGAGGTGGATGGTATGTCGGCCGGTGACCGTGGCGGTGTCGGTGCGCTGGCCAAGTTCTGCCGGAAGACGGAGGTGCCCCTGATCCTGATTTGCAACGAGCGGCGACTGCCCAAGATGCGGCCGTTCGACCACGTCGCTTACGACGTTCGCTTCAACCGGCCCACGGTGGACCAGATCCGGTCGCGCATCATGACTATCTGCCACCGCGAGGGCCTTAAGATGCCGCCTCAGGTGGTAGATGCACTGATTGAAGGCACGGGCAAGGACATCCGGCAGATCATCAACATGCTGTCGACGGCTAAGCTGGACCAGTCCACTATGTCGTACGATCAGGGCAAGGCGATGACCAAAGCATGGGAGAAACACGTGGTGCTCAAGCCGTGGGATATTTGCCAGAAGATGCTGGGCGGCGGCTTATTCGCACCAGCCAGCCAGGCCACGCTGAACGACAAAATCGAGCTCTATTTCAACGACCATGAGTTCAGCTACTTGATGATCCAGGAGAATTACCTCAGCACGCGACCAGCGGCACTGAGAACGATGGCAGAGGAGAAGGGCGCCTCGCGCAGCAAGCGT
Organism: Ceratocystiopsis minuta; assembly: GCA_001676865.1. NCBI lineage: Eukaryota > Fungi > Ascomycota > Sordariomycetes > Ophiostomatales > Ophiostomataceae > Ceratocystiopsis > Ceratocystiopsis minuta. The sequence continues at coordinate 188,597 of LZPB01000003.1, forward strand.
GCGGAGAACCTTCGGTACTTGGAATTGGTGGACCAAGCTGCTGAGAGCATCAGCGACGGTGATTTGGTGGACCGCATGATCCACGGGCCGCAGCAGCAGTGGAGTCTGATGCCGACCCACGCTGTCTTCAGCACAGTACGACCAGCCAGCTTTGTGGCCGGGCAGACGACGCACTCGGCCTTCACGTCATGGCTGGGCAACAACAGCAAGTCGGGCAAGCTGGGTCGATTCCTCCGGGAGATCCACTCGCACATGCGGCTGAAGGCGTCGGGTGACCACAACGAGGTGCGCCAGCAGTACCTCCCGGTGCTGTGGCATCGGCTTATCAAGGAGATGGAGCTGGAGGGCCGGGACTCGATTGACGGCGTCATTGAGCTGATGGACAATTATTTCCTGACGCGAGACGATATCGATGCGATCCGCGAGCTCGGCGTGGGTCCGCAAGACGAGAACACGGTTCACATTGACACGCAGACGAAGGCCGCGTTTACGAGGACGTAAGTGCCCATTTTTTGCTGCATGGTGTTTGTTTTCTTCCTTTACTGACGTTTCCAGATACAATGCCATGGCGCACCCTGTCCCCTTTATGAAGGCCAGCAACGTGGTGGCCACGCAGAAGGTCGCGCGTGATGCGCCTGACCTCGAGGAGGCGATCGAAGAGGATGACGATATGGCACCGGAACCGGCTGAAGCAGCAAACGACGACGATGACGATCTGCAGAAGGACAAATATATCAAGCAACCCAAGGCCAAGGCCAAGCGCGCGGCCCCGAAGAAGGCGGCAAAGGCGGCAGCAAACGACGAGGATGACGACGGCACCACAGGGAAAGGCCGGGGTAAGGGCAAAGCGGCTGCCACGAAAAAGGCCGGAGCCAAGGGGAAGAAGTAGGTGCATTGGTGGTTTCTTTTGGGTTTTTTGGACCTGGACCTTTTCCCGCCATTCCTTACATCGGGCCGGTTCTGGAAGACGCAGCATATCATGTCCTGGAAAAGGCCTCAAGAAAAAGCATTTGGTGGCATGTTCTGAGTACAGTTTTTGTTCTTTGTCTCTTCGTTTTATATATTTTTATTTTTTGGTGATGCGTTGGTATACCTACGCCTTGTTCGCCGGTGATGTCAGGCTCTGCTTTTTTCGAAATACCGGACGAAATATATCTGTACTCGGTTGCTGGGCCATTCACCGTCTCTTCGGGTCGGACCGTTTCTCTTTTCTTGCGGTCATGCGATCTCTGCATTTGGAGCTGGGCAACATGACAACAAGCAAAGACAAACAGACATACACCTCTCGCTTTTAGATCGAAATGGATGAGACTACCACCGCCGATGGGACTTCTGCTCAGTCGAAAGACATGGGCAACCGAGGTGATGTGATTCTACCTGTCTTTCCGTTTCTATACGACGACACAGATGACGATGAAGAGTACTACGGCATTGACGACGACGACGACAGCCCGGATAAAGACCTTGCACCAGCCTTTGCTTTGACCAAGCTACCTTCGGTGCCCTCTCTATCCAAACCTCGCACCATGAAGATCACGATGCCGTTTATGAGGGCCTACAAGGCCATGCGCGGTCCACGCGATGTCGAGCCCAGCCCGCTGTTTGCTTGTCTTCGGGGACATCACGGGGAGAGAGAGGAGGGCCACGACAAGGACCCCCACCGGCATTCACCCGACCCGTTTGTGCTGGTCGATCGTGATGAAGTCAAGTAGGTTTTCCGGGAGCATCACCGAGAAAGAATTGGAGAAAAACAAGAATCTGACCTCTGCCTTGCAGACTCCTCAATCAAGTGAAAAATTCCCTCTACGCAGATGACTACGACGACGTCGACGATGACGACGAGATAGCCTATGTATACAGTCGGCGCCTTCAGGCGCTCAAAGAAGACCACGAGGACGTCAATAGAGGCACCAGTGCTGGTACTGGTGGCCGAGGCCGTCGCCAGACCGTGTTCTTTTTCGAAACGCCTGTCGCACCGCCACCCGTCCCCGACCAGCAGAAGTGCCAGGCGATAGTGTCTTGCAGTTTGAGCAGCTGCGAAAACTGCAACAGCTGCGGGAGCTACAGCAGTTGCAGCAGTTGCAGCAGCTGCAGTGTATGTCGCGGGCGCGACGTCGTGAAGGACCACGTGCTCGACGGAGCGCACCCGGATGCGGGCTGGCTCGCCACCGGCGCCGACGCGTACGTCTCGGATGACGACGGCCCGCCGGCTGACACGCGCCTGACACCGGCCATCTTTCGGACCCTCGCCACCGGCTGCACGCGCAACGACGTGGACGCACTGCGGTTGCGGCCACAGCCAAAGCCAGCCTCCTCTTCCGCTCGCTTCCGCACGCCGCGCACACCCCCGAACACGAGGAAGATTGTGGCCGACAGCCATGCCGACAGCCGGCTCAACAATGTGCGTCCGCACAGGCACCGGCGCCAGTTCGACTTCTACACCGGCGAGGAGCTGAGCCCGCTTTACCGGGTGGAGCGTGGCACTGGCGGCGGCGGCGGTGGCGGCCCGCTGGTGTGGTCGCCGCCGGGCCTGACGCCGGAGCGAGCGGGTTTCCTTCTGCGGGAGCGGAGGCCGGGGCTCTCGGATGGTGGCGGTGGCAGCGGCAGCGGCGGCGACTGGTCCTTGCTGTATCAGCGGATGGCGCCGGCGGCCTACCAGGCGCTGCAGACACGGCTGTACGGAGATGCAGCAGGAGACGGTGCGTCGGAAGAGCGCAAGAGCACTAGCAGCGACGCCCAAGCCGAGCAAGGTGGAGAGCATGCGGAAGATGGGGAAGGCGAAGACGAGCAAATGGTGGCCGCAGAGACTCTCTTGGGCCTGCACAGCGGCTGGAAGGCCGTCGAAACAGCGCAGGCCGAGGACGCCCGCCTTGAGGCGGCCCACGCGCAAGCCGAGGCCATTCTAACAGCCCAGGCCCGGTGTCTGACGCGGCTGGAGTATGTGCGGGAGCCCAAGAAGCAGAGCAGCATCAGCAACAGCATCTACAGCAGCGAAAGTTTCCGCAGCTACCAGGAAACCGAGGACGGCAAACTGGAAAGCGGCCTGGACTTCGTGCGACGCACCCGAGGGCCCCTTATACGCAAGCAAGGGAACCCGGCCGTGGAATTGCAGATCTGTGTGCGGCAGGAAGAGGCGCGCGTGGCGCAGGCGTGGGAGCGGCAGCGGGTGCTGGCGCAGCGGGTGCAGCAGGGTGAGGCACGGCTGGCACGGGAAGCAGCTGCGGCGAAGGGGAGGAGAACGAAAACGCGTCTCCTGGACGAGCTGGCCGTAGAGCTGGCGCAGCTCGGGGTTTCTGGGAGGGTGTAGGCAGACGTTGCGATCTGGTGGACTCGTTGGGTGTATATTCATTCGTATGGAAGCTTCCCGTCTCGTATCATGCATAGCAACAGAGAATGAAGAAAGAAACGACCCCAAGAAAAAAAAGAAAGCTGAAAGCATGAGCAGAGTGTAGTGTATATATGGTTCTGCCACAGGTCCTCCATTTGCCCTGGACAGATACATGTTTTTTTATTCCCCCCCCCCCCCAAACGCCGGTTATGCCAAAGAAAAAAGGAGATGAGAAGGAGGACAAGAGGAAAGAGAACGAAGAGAGAGAGAAGGACGCGCAGCCCCCCCTACTTCTTGTTGTTGACCACGCCGACCTTGGCGGCGCGCACCACGCGGCCGTTGAGGCGGAAGCCCTTTTGCTGGGTGTGGAAGACGGTGTTGTGCTCCTTGTCGGGCATGGGCGTCATGAAGGTGGCCTCGTGCTCGTTGGGGTTGAACTTCTCGCCCTGCGGGTCGAAGCGCTCGAGGCCGTGCTTCTTGAGCGTCTGCAGCAGCACGGTCTCGGTCATCTTGAGGCCGTCGATCAGGTTGGCCAGGTCGGTCGACGTCTTGTCGTCGGCGGCGCCGGCGCCGGGCTCGGCGGCCTCGGCGGCCCCGTCACCGGCCTTCTTCTCCGGCACGATCGCCAGCGCCCGGTCCAGGTTGTCGACGCTGTCGACCAGGTCGCGGGCAAACTGCGTAATGGCAAAGTCGCGCGCGGACTTCATGTCGCGCTGCGTGCGCTCCTGCAGGTTGCGAAAGTCGGCCACGGAGCGGAGGAATTTGTCCTGGCGGCGTCAGTCTGGTGTCCCTTTTCTGTTTTCTTCTTTTCCCTGCTCACCTTCCACTCAAGAACCTCCTTGTTCTTGGCCTCGAGCTCGCTGCGCAGCTTCTCGGCCTCGGCCGCGCTCAGGCCCTCTCCGCTGGCGGCGGCGGTCTCCCCGTCGGCAGCTTCTGCCTTCTTTGCGTCCTCGCCGGCCTTGGCGCCGGTCTCGGCCGTCTCGCTGCCGTACCAACGCACGGCGGTTGGCCGTTGCGGCCCCAGGAAGGCCGAGGCACATGGTCTTGATGTCCGGGCGGCCATCGACAGCGGGCGGGAAGAGACGGCGGACGCAGACAGGCGGGCGACGGAGGAGACTGCCACACTGGCGCCGGCGCCGGCGCCGGCACCGGCACTCGGCAGACGGCGGACGGCCAGGCGGGCCGGTGTGGACGTGAGCTGGCGAAGCATGGCGGGAGGGGGAGACTGGTTCGGAGAGACGGTTTCGGGGGAGCAGGGAGGCGGGTTTGGCAGGCAGAGGGTCGTCGATGGAGAGAGAGCTATTTTCTGGTCGCCTTTCGCGAAGCTGGTCCCGGACTGCCGTTTTTTGCCGTCGGGAGGAAAAAAATAAGAGAGGCGACCCCACTGTGCACGACTGTGCAGCCCCTCATTGGCGGCGGCCAGCTCGCTTCCCAAACGGGAAGGATTACATAATCAGGCACGTTTTTTGAGAACGCCTGCCGATTTCCAGTCGTGTGTCCCCTTGGTTGCTTCTCTCTCTTCCATCAACCTCACCGCGTGCCTGTCGCCGCCGACCCGCATCTCGACTGCCCGCCTCTTCTCTCCGAATCGGCGCATCCCCTAGGGAGGCGTTCTTCTACTGCGCCGCGTCTCTCGTTGACGGAGCCCCCCCCCTCTCTCGCGTCCGCCATGGACTACGACGCGATGCTGATGGACGACGGCGAGTCCTTTGGGCCCGCCGTCAAGATTTCGCAGGTGAGCAAACGGCGTGCGTTTTCTTGTGTGCAGCTGTAGGATGCATGGCTGACCCGTTTGCCCAGGCCGACCTCGAGCGCGTCAAGTTTGAGCTCACCAACGTTGACCTGTCGTTTGCCAACGCGGTGCGGCGCATCGTGATTGCCGAGGTGCCGACGATTGCGATCGACATTGTGGAGGTGGCGGAGAACACGAGCGTGCTGGCGGACGAGTTCATTGCGCACCGGCTGGGGCTGGTGCCGCTGAACAGCAAGAACGCGGACGACGTGGTGTACTCGCGCGACTGCGACTGCGAGCAGTACTGCGAGCTGTGCTCGGTCAAGCTGACGCTGCACGCCAAGTGTACGAGCGACGAGATCATGAAGGTGTACGCGCGCGACCTGGTGGTGGACCCGGCGCGGCCGAACCAGTGGGTGGGCACACCGGTGATCCGCGACCCGGACGGGCTGGGCGTGATGATTGCTAAGCTGCGCAAGGGCCAGGAGCTGCAGATGACGTGCATCGCCAAGAAGGGCATTGCCAAGGAGCACGCCAAGTGGTCGCCGACGGCGGCGGTCGGCTTCGAGTACGACCCGCACAACAAGCTGCACCACATGGACATGTGGTTCGAGCAGGACGCCGAGAAGGAGTGGCCCAAGAGCGAGAACGCGCAGCTGGAGGAGCCGGCGCAGGAGGGCGAGCCGTTCGACTACGACGCCGTGCCCAGCCGCTTCTACTACGACATCGAGTCCATCGGCCAGATGGAGCCCGACGCGATTGTGCAGAACGGCATCAAGGCGCTGCAGCAGAAGCTGGCGGCGCTGATCCACGAGCTCAACGCCACGGACGGCGGCGGCGGCGGCGACGACGACCTGATGAACGGTGGCGTCGACGACTACAACGGGCCGCGGTCGCCCGAGTACGGCGGCGGCGGCGGCGGCGGCCCCGCAGACAGCTGGCAGGACCTCGGCTACGCGACGGCCTACGGCGGAGCGAGCGGCGGCGGTGGTGGCGGTGCGGCTGGCTGGGGCGGCGGCGGCGTGACGCCGTACGGCACGACACCGTACGGCAACGCGGGCCAGTCGGGGTGGAACTGAGGACGGGGGTGGGATTTGCGATTGACTTATCGGTTTGCTGGCTGTGTCTTTGTTTGGTTTTCCCGGCCGCGTTTTGCCTTTTATTCGTCGGCGATCTATCTATCATACCACAGACGGGGAAAAGGGCGATGGCGAAGGCGTTGCAGGCGTTTGTTTACAGGTCGTGCTCAGAAAAGGAGAGTCAGGAACGGGGGAGGTCTTGTGCTAGGATACACAGCATAAAGAGACCAGTGAAACCATGTCGGACGAAAGTGAAACCATCTTGAGAACTCTATAGGAGGAAAAACAGCAAAACAAACCATGCCAGACGCCAAGGCCTGACTGGCACGGCAGCACGCTGCCGTTGCTGCCGCGGCTGCTGCTCGGACTCTATTGTTGTCTAGGGAAAGGGACAGGTCTACCGCCGCGCGCGTCTAAGCCCAACGCCAGCCGTGATGCAAGAGAGAGAGAGTGAGAGAGAGAGAGAGAGAGAGAAGTAAACAAAGCCTTACGACGCCGGGTCCGGCAGGTCCTTGAGCTTGCGGTAGGCGGTGCGGTGGGCCTCGAGGAAGACAAAGGTGAAGATGGTGTGGGGGCCGAGGCGGATGAAGCTGGGGACCCAGCCCTTGAACATCCAGCGCAGGCCCTCGGCGGCGTAGAGGTCGCGCAGGACGGCGGCGAGGCCGGCGTGGGAGGACATGACGCGGGTCTTGACGACGTCGACGGGGCTGGTGACGGTGGCGGCGGCGACGCCGGCCATGAAGGAGGCGACCAGGTGGGTGGCCAGCGAGTCGGTCATGGGCGTGGCGGCGAGCAGGGCGCGCTTGGCGGCGTCGTACGAGGCCAGCTGCGACGCGGTCATGGCGGCGGCGCGCGCGCTGTTGGGCCACACGCCGCGGAACCAGCCGCCGCGCACGCCCTCCTCGCGCGCCAGGCGCACCAGCCCGTCCAGCGCGTGGCGGTAGCCGCGGCGCTGCGCCGGCGGCAGCGCCGCGTCGTGCTGCATGCGCACGTTGAGCACGTCGGCCGCGTTGCCGGCAAAGCCGCCGGCCATGCCCGCCGCCGACGCGGCCACCACCAGCGCCGCAAACGACGGCTGCTGCCGCGTCTCGCCGTCGGCCGCCAGCGGCGCCGACGCCACCAGGTGGCCCTTGATCGCCTCGTACAGCGCAAAGCGCGTCGTCGAGTACGTCAGCTGCCGCAGCAGCGACGCCGACAGCCCGCTGTACAGCCCGCGCACGCCCTCGTGGCGCACAATGTGGCCAAACGTGCCGACCATGGTGCGGGGGGCGTCGCCGTGGCGCATTTGGAGGCGGACCTGGAGGTTAGGGGAGGACGGCCGGGGGGGAACGCAGAAGCGAGCGTCATACCTTGACTGAAGACGTTAGGTTAGCAAGATCCAGACAACAGACAGACACACAGACGTACCAAGATCCAGCGGATGGGTGACACAGGCTGCCAAGCTGCTGGCACTGCCGCCAAACCAGAACGGGTAGTGGATGGCGGGCGCGGCGGCCTTCTTGGCGGCCGGTGCGGGTGCCGGGGTGGTGGCCGGGGCCGGGGTCGGGGCCGGAGCCGGGGCCGGAGCCGGCAGGCTGGACGTGCCGGCTTCTTGTGCGCTCATGGTGACGGGATGCTCTTTATATACAGAAAAGACGTATATATAAAGAGGTCTATGTACAAGGAGGAGGAGGAGGAGGAGGGAGGAAAGAAGACGAGAGATTGGGAGAAAGAAGAAAAGAAAAGAGGGAAAGGCGGCTTCACGGACACGCAACCATTGCTGGACCGCAGAGCAAGGCGGCAGGACAGGCACGGCGGGATGGGAGCAGGAACGGGCCAACGGGGTCCATGGGACGTCGTCGTGTTGGGATGTCCGGGCCGCGAGCGTATGGTCGCGATGAAGAAAAAAAGAAGGCGGTGACAAATCCACTTGCCGGACGAGACCAATGGCGGGCCGGAGAAAGCGAGCGAGGACGGAGACAGACGGAGGTAAGGACCTAGGAGATAAAAGAACGAAAATGACGACAGAAGAGGAAAAAGAAGAAGAAAAAAAGAGGACAAGGGAAAGCAAAGGACGATGCCCGCCACCGCAATGTAGAAAGGGTTCTCGTCTATCGTGCAGCCGAGCCTGATCCAACCAGCCAATGGTGAACCGTACAGCAGTCAGCAGAGAAAAGAAAAGGAAAAAAAAACCACTGTCTTACCGAGCGGCGCCCGCGATCTCTCGAGCCGGTCGCCAAAAAATTCGACGAGGCTATCCCCTGAAGCGGCGGCTAGCCGTGCATGGGGCTCCGCAAATCGGCGCATTATATAATCAGACAGTGTTCTCGTTTCTGCACACGGTGACCGCGAACGAGCTTTGCAAGAGGGAAGCCATTTTTCTTGAGAAGCTGGAAACGCGACAAAACGCTCCGATCGGTTCGCCCAGGCACGCCACCCGTTTCTCCCATGACAGCGCCTGCGATCCGGCTGGTGCGGGCTGCGGCCCTGGGTGTCCGGGGCCCGTCCCGGCGCCCCATCCCGAGGACGGCTGCGGCGGCGGCGAGCACAAGCCCGGCGACGGCGCCCTACCGGTGTCTGTGTGTGGCCCGGCAGGCGAGGCACGCCTACTCGACGGCGGCGGCGGCGACTGCACCTGCTTCGACGACCAAAGCCGCCACAGCAGCGACAAGACAATCCCCCCCTTCCCGCCCCGCGACGGTCGAGATCGCGGGCCGGTCGTTCCCGACGGACGAGTGGTACAACGTGCCGGCCAACGTGGTGGCGGCGGCGGGGCGGCAGCTGCACCTGCAGACGGACCACCCGGTGGCGATTGCGCGGCAGCTGATCGAGGCGCAGTTCCCGGCGGACACGTACCGGGCGTACCAGGCGGGCCGGGCGGGCGCGGGCCAGCACCCGGCCGGGCTGCTGCACCCGGTGGTGACGACGTTCCAGAACTTCGACTCGCTGGGCTTCCCGGCGGACCACCCGGGGCGGCAGCGGTCGGACACGTACTACGTCAACGCGACGACGCTGCTGCGCACGCACACGAGCGCGCACGAGCTGGAGACGTTTGCCGCCGACGCCAGCGCGGGCTACCTGCTGAGCGCCGACGTGTACCGCCGCGACGAGGTCGACCGCACGCACTACCCCGTCTTCCACCAGATGGAGGGCGCGCGCGTGTGGCGGCGGCCGCACGCGGGCGCCGACCTGGCCGCCGCCGTCTGGGCCGACGTCGCGCGGCTGCCGGCGCACGGCGTCGAGGTGCTGGACCCGACGCCGCCGTTCGACGACGCCACCAACCCGCGCCAGGCCGCCCACCACTCGGCCGACGAGGTGGCGGCGCTGGGCGCGCACCTCAAGCGCACGCTCGAGCTCATGGTCGTGGCCGTCTTTCGGCGCGCGCAGCAGGCGGCGGCGGCCACGGCCACGGCCAGTGGCGACGTGCCCGCGCCCGCGCACGAGCCGCTGCGCATGCGCTGGGTCGAGGCGTACTTCCCCTTCACCAGCCCGTCGTGGGAGCTCGAGGTGTACTACCAGGGCGACTGGCTCGAGGTGCTGGGCTGCGGCGTGTCGCAGCAGGCGATCCTGCAGGCGGCCGGCGTGCCGGACCAGATCGGCTGGGCCTTTGGCATCGGGCTCGACCGCATCGCCATGCTGCTGTTCCAGATCCCCGACATCCGGCTGTTCTGGTCGACGGACGAGCGCTTCCTGGGCCAGTTCCGCGGCGTGGCCGCCGACCTGGACCGGCTGCGGCCCTTTGTGCCGTTCTCCAAGCACCCGGCCTGCTACAAGGACGTCTCGTTCTGGGAGGCGCCCGCCGGCGACGTCCACAGCAACGACATCATGGAGGTCATCCGCAGCGTGGCCGGCGACAAGGCCGAGGATGTGCGCTTGCTCGACGCGTTTGTCCACCCCAAGACCGGCCGCCGCAGCCACTGCTACCGCATCACCTACCGCAGCCTGGAGCGCACGCTGTCCAACGCCGAGACCAATCGGCTGAACATCGCCGTGTCCAAGGCGCTGGAGCAGCAGCTGGGGGTCGAGATCCGGTGGTAGGAGGAGTCCGCTCGGAGGAGTACGTACGATAGGGGGGGGGGAAGGGGCTGAGTCCTGGTTCTGTAAAAGCAACACGAGCATGATTACGAACAAGACGCGAAGCGAGCACAAATGCCCAGCCAAACACAGCCGGGACGCCCGGGCCCGTGTGGCCCTGCGCCCAGGGGGGAGGGGGGTGCTCCTCAGGCTCCCCCCGTCTGGGCTGTTCGGTCACGGGCGGCATCGGTTGGGCGAAGAGCGCCGAGGCGGCCGGGGCGGAGAAACAAAATGCCCTGGAAAACGGCCCAGCGAAGAGCCCTGCAGCGCGCGCTGACCGCTGGCCTGGGCCCAAATTGCTGTGTGGCTGTGCCCCTACGGAGCACGGAGTACGGCGTATGCGACGCAATCTTACGCAGTGCGTTCCAGCAGGCTCGGGGGGGCCTGGAACCCCGTAGCGGGCCGCGTATTACAGACTGGCTCAGCCCCTCCCTCCCTAAGCCGCCCATGTACCGCGGGCGCAGGCAGCACACGCACGCGGTACATGGCTGTGCCCCCGGGGCGGACCCACGCCCTGATCGCCACCGGTGCTGGACTGCTCTATAAGATCCGTTGTCCTCCACGGAAGACCTGCGATTTCTCTCATCCGCAGACGAGCACGCCACGACCACCACAACACCACAACCACTACAACCCGCCCGCCCCCCATGCAAAGCGCTGCGTCTGTCTCGTCGGCCGACATGGCCTCGTCTGCCGCGCCGTCGTCGCCCGCGGCGTCCTCGGTCTCCTCGCGCTCCTCCTCGCGCTCGCGCAACTTTGCCAATCTCTCGCTCGACTTCTCGTCGCTGCCGCCGGCCGCGGCCGACGCCGTCTCCCCCAAGAAGGCCGCCGCCGCGGCGCCCACGCCCACCAACACCCTGCTCATCACCAACCTCGTCCACCCCGACGTCTTCCGCCCCGACAACCTCGCCGCCCTGCGCAGCCTCGTCGAGCAGTCCGCGCCGCTGCACTCGTGGGCGCCGCTGCGCTCGTTCCGCCGCATCGTCGCCTCCTTCTACTCCGCCCACGATGCCGCTGCCGTGCGTGCCGTCTGGGACGGCGAGGCCGTGCTCGGCACCCCCTGCCACGTCTACTACGGCCGCGCCACCCCTACCGCCGACGCCGCCCGCTCCGCCGCCGACCGCAAGCTGCCCCTGCCCGACGCCGGCAAGCTCTTCTTCATCTCGCCGCCCCCCTCGCCCCCCCACGACTGGGAGATGCGCCTCGAGGGCGCCCCCAACAAACAGGTCCACGCCGACGACCTCGCCGCCGCCCTGGCCCAGCTGCGGCACCAGGCCAGCGACGCTGACTTTGACGGCACGGACGTCGACGACAAGGCCGCCGCCGCCGCCGCGTCCGCACCCGCACCCGCCGACGGGGACGCTGTTGCTGCCGTGGCCGCGGACCGCACAGCAGCAGCAATGACGGCGGCGCCCCTGGCCCGCCGCGGCCGCAGCAGCACCCTCGTCATCTACCAGCCCGAGGACCACAGCGGCCACTCGGACCTGCCGGCCATCTCGGTCGAGGACCTGACCGCCGCCGACGACGAGGACGCTCTGGCGCGGAGGGCCGCCGAGGCCGCAACCGCCGCCGCCGCCGAGGCCGACGTCTACGGCCGCACCATCGAGGCGCGCACGGCGCGGCCGCCTGTCGAGCTCATGCAGGACGCATGAGGCGGTCGGCCCGCGTATCTCTCTTTGTTTTGCATTTTCTCGCGACTGAAAAGCTTGGCGTTTAGAGGCATTTGATTCTATAATTGTACACAAACGGGCGGCCGGTCTTCATTCATCAGCTAGAGCTCTCCAAAAATACACACCATGCATGCACAAACAAAAAGGGTATCTCTGTTGTTCTTTCATCCAGAGCAGTGGCCGTCGATCCCTGTGCGCCTGAGCCAAGGGCTCCCATGCAAAACATCTATCGTACTCGTAACCCAAAGTCCGTTGCCGTCGACGGCCAAGAAAACGCCAGGCGCCTTGCCAAAAGAAACCAAAAGAAACAAAAACAGAAACAAGAAACCAAGAAAGGCGACCGCCAGCCCCAAAACTCGAACCTCACAGGCCCGCCGCACCCCCGGCAAACACGCCGCGCCGCGTCTCCCCAATCAGCAGCGAAAACAGCCGCCGCAGGACATACGCCTCGCTGGGCACCGCCGCCGCACCAGCGCCCGAGCCTGCCCGCCGCCGCTGCTGCTCCACAAAGGCGTCCACCACGTCCAGGTGCCAGCGCTTGACCAGCATCGCCTGTTGCTGCGCGTGCACCACCTTGTTCAGGAGCGTCGCCGTCGCCGTCGTCGACGTCTGGGACTTGGACGACGGGAGGTACCGCAGCCCAAACGTCACAGGGCCCTCCGCCCGGTACGCCTGCAGCACCTCGTTGAGCACCAGCCAGTCGTCCACCGTCCAAGATGGCTGCGGCGGGCGTTGCGGTGCCGGCGCTGGCGGGGACGACGACGCGACAGAGTGCTCTTGCTCTTGCTGCGGCACTATCGACAGTTGGTCCTCGTGCAACTCGTCTGACTGCATCGCGTCTGACAGCTCCTGGTCGACCACGGTGTGCCCAAGCTCCGAGGCCGTAGCCTGCTCTCTCACCGGCGTGCTGTCCGGCGCGTCCTCACCATCCTCCCCACTGTCGACGTCCATCATGTCGACATCCGTCATCTCCACATCACCCTTCTCCGCGTCGGCGGGCACTGGTTCGGGGGCAGCGACTGGGGCGCTGGGGAAAAAGGCCGAGAAAAATGCAGGCACCCTTGCCGACAAGGGGGGCGCAGCAGGTGTATCAGGCGCGGCAGGCTCGGCAGATACAGCAGGAGCCCGTTTGTTCGGGTCGAGCCCGAAATGCCCAGCAAACCGGAACATCGCATCCGCACGCAGCTCAGCTTCGGCCGCCTCCGCATCTGCGACAGCGCTCGCGTCGGCCGCGGTCATGGTGCTGCTGGTGAACTCGACCACCCGTCCCGGCGTCTTCGGCTTCGTTGCCGGCCGGATGCACGACTTGGTTGGCGACGCCGACTTGTCGGGCAGCGGCTTGAGGATTGGCGTCAGGAAGCTGGACGACTCTGTCGGCTCCTCCCGCGATAGTTCGTCTTCGTCATCGTCATACCCGTCGTAGTCCTCCTCCTCTCTGCCCTCGTACTCTCCATCTTCCTCTTCCTCTTCCTCTTCCACTTCGTCTTGCTGCTGCTCTTGCACAGGCGCCTCTTCAAAAAAAATGTTCCGAACAGCTGTGCCTCCGGGCAATGGAGCAAACAGCGATGGCCGGCGGCCCTGCCAGAGACTCGAGCCAGGCGATTGCACCACTGTTGGCCTGTAGCTCTGTCGTTTTTCAAACACTATGGGCTGCGCCCGACGCTGGGGAGACGGCGCGCCAAACAGAAACAGGTCTGCCGTGTTTTCCTCCTGGCCTGGTTGCGGCCCCGTAGGCGTGGAGCTCTGCTGGTCAAACGCGAAGACATTCCGTGCTGCGTGCACAGGTCGGATCGGTCGGATGGGCCGGATCGGTCTCGATGACGCGGCGAACATGCGTTGTCCTTGCTCTTCGTCGTTGGCGACATCGGCAATAAATGGGCCGTCTCTGGCAGCTTCCTCTTCTGCCTCGGAGGAATGCTCCTCTTGCATCCGTGAAGGCACGTCGTTCGCGGCTGGCTGCCCTCCGTTGTCACCGGCATTGTCGGAAATGAACGTGGCCTTCTGTTGCGGCAGATCCGGATGCGGCTCATTCTCGGATGGCGCATCTGAGTAGCTCTCATCCGAAGCCTCCCATTCCGTTGCAGTGGCCGTTGTTTTTGGCGCGTTGACGTCTTTCCGAACAAGCGGCTGTCTCGTAGCAGAGGAGACCGGTGAGGACGATGACGGAGCTGACGGTCTGGACCGAGCCGCCTTGTCAAGGGCAAAAGGCACGTTGGCCGGCATCGCGGCCGGCACCGTGGGCGCGTTTTGTGCGCTCGCCTCGGTCGTTGCGTCCTGTGCAGGGCGACTGAGCGGCCTGGCTGCCTGAGTGGCAGCGTTCTCAGGAGCGTTTTTGTTGGTGCTCATCTCTGCAGAGATCCCGATCCCACCTTGTTGACCTCGTGCCGCCCGCCCGCGCTCGTGCTCGACCAAGCGTTCCATGGCCTGCAGGCGGCTCTGCTCATTGAACTTGATGTTGTGCTCGGATGTCGGCGGCAGCAGTTGTGGGACGGCCACGGGCGATGAGAAGAAGTCGTCGAGGATGCGACCCGCCTGTCCCGGCGCTGCGTGGGCCGCCGGCTCGCTGTTGTTCTCATCCAACAGAGAATACTCGCGGCTGTCCTCATTCGCGCCGTGCGGACTCTTGTCCGGAGCATGAGCACTGCGGCCTTGCAAAGCACCTCCCCTTTTCTTTGCAGAGCCCAGAAGGCGCGCGAGGCGCGGGTCCCGTAGGGGCGCGGCTGTTGCCATAGGTGAGGGGCGTGCAGCCACCGGTGTAGGCCACGAGATAGCCTCCGAGATAGCCTCCGAGACAGGCTCCGAGACAGGCTCCGAGGCAGGCTCTGGGGCAGGCTCTGGGGCAGGTTCTGAGGTACGTTCGGATACTGGCTTTGTCGTAGGCACATATGTCCTGGAGGGGCCGAAAGCAGGCATGGGGGCAGAAACACGCGTCGTGCGCTCGGCCTCAATAGCCCAGATGTCAAAGTCGTCGTCCAGGACGCTGCCGTTGTTGTCCGCACCTCTCTCACCGTCCGCTCCTAGAGTCTGATCGCCGGCGTTGGCGACAGAAACATCGCCGCTCTGCTCTGGCTCCTCGCAACTGATGTCGTTGATCATGTTTAGGATAGCGTCCGATCCATATTCGGTCGAGTTGCCCTCACTGGCCGTCGCCGTGACTGCAGAATCTCTGTGTCTCTCTCCACGATTGGCTTCCGTCGTTGCCAACCCCACAAAGGACTCAGCCACACCCTCTTCGCCGAAGAGACGTGCTCGCCAGGACCGACTGGACGACGCTGCACCGCCGACGTTGGATTTGACGGACGGAGTGGCCGTATCCTGTGGTGGCGGCGGCGGCGGAAGTTGCGGCGTAGCTTGCGTGGCAGGCGAATGGTCGAGGCGGGCACGCTTTGCACGGGATGGCGACCAGTACGGACCATGTTCATCGGCATCACCGGTATCCGCATCGGCCTCGGCTTCGGCCTCTGCCCCTTCGTCCAGGTTCTCAATCTGATCCCCGTCCAAATTCGCGTCTGCTGCAGACCGCTTCGAAGACAATGCTGTTGTAGTGGCGAAGAGGGTCCGTGATGGAGAGCGAACAGGCGATGTCGAGGCGGACTGCTGTAGTCGCGGCGAGATAATCTGGGCGCCGTTGGCCACAAGGCTCTTGAAACCGTTCAGCGACGCAAGCGCAACAGCTGACCAACGTGGTCGCACCGCTGGTGACTGTAACGGCCGAGAAGGCGTGGCCACTGCAGATGGTTGTTGCATATCTGGAGAGGCCTCGGGGCCACCTGCCGAACCGTCTTCGCTGCCTTCTTCCGGATCGTCTTCCAAATGATCTTCTGCATCGTTTCCTGCCTCACCAGCAGATTCGGCTTCAGCCAGGTCTGTCGCCGCGGGCTCTTGGTCACCAGCCTCATCCTGCTGTGACTTGAGATCGGGCGTGCTCGAGTTGTGCCGTGAAGACGCTGCTGCCGCTGGCGACTGCGTGTCACGGGTCATGGAGCGACGGAAGGGGCTGCGCAGGTACCCTTCGCTTTCCTTTGGTGTTGGGGGGTCGGACGTCACACTCTGCAGAGCCCGGCCGGCCCGCACGATAGGCGAGAGACTTGGCCGGACGCCATCCGAGGGAAAATGCAAGCGGTTCGCCGGCTGCTCGCTGCTTCCGCCATGCGGCCCGGCAGGAAACCGAGGCGACAAGAATGCGGCCGGTGGCGGCGTTCGGCCATCCCGTGTGAAGAGAGGCGCCAAGCCCCGGGCGGGAGCTGGTGCCAGGGCCGGAACTGGGGTTGCCTGCTGTAGGTGGTGAACATACTGATGGACGGGAGGCGACGATAGAACATCGGCCTCGGGCTGCTGCTGGCCGTCGCCCGCCCGGTCTTCGTCTGCCCAGCCGTGATCGTTGACACCATCGTCTGCATTGACCACATCATTGTCCTCGCCTTCCTCTTGAGCGTGATCAGACATAGCAGTAGCGGGCTCTTGGATCGGTGGCACATCAGTCTCAGCAATCCTATCGCCATTGTCGGCGTCGTCGTTGGTTGGACCCGCGTTATACTGCGAGACAGTTTCTGTCGTTTCTGGCACCGCAGCGGCGAGAACGGACTCTGGAATCTCAGAAAATGAGTCGTCGTACTCCTCCAGACGCTGAGAAGCCGCCTGTGGAGCGGCTATCTCTGCTGCCTTTGCCGGCTCTGTCGTCTCCGTTGTGTTGGCATCGTCCCGAGCCCCCAGAGCCTTACGGCCTGGGGTCGCTTGGGCCTCATGCAACAGGGACTTGCGAGCAACAACTTTGGCAAGAGGCTCGGCCTTCTTTCTCGGAGAAGATGCAGCGGCTGGCGGCTCTGCTGTCTCGCGTGCGCTAGCCGCTGGGCTGGACTGATAAAGAAAGTCCAGCATGCTCATGCCGTCGTGCTCGTCGCGGCCGGTGGGCTGGTCGTTGCCCTGCTGCTGCTGCCGCAGAGAGGCAAGCGAGTGGCTGACGATGCGGCTGGTCATCTCTCCCATCTCGGACAGATCCGAGCGCGGCACATCCGGCTGGAACAGGTTGAAGCTGGCCTGCAGGGACTCCATGCCAATCATGCTGAAATCCTCCCCTTGCGCAATGGTATCCAGGTCGCGGCGACGTACGGTGGCACCCTCCTCTTCGCCTGGGTCGGACTCGCCATCAGACGTGGCGGCTTGGGATGTCGCAGCTTGGAGTTCGTCCGCGTCGTCCTCGTCGCCCCGAGTTCTGACGCCCTGCGCAGAGGCGCTGTACGATATAACGTCCACCTCCCCATCGCTCTCCGCAGCGGCGCTCGCACTTGTAGGAACGCGTATGGCCCGGCGGCGGCTCTGAGAAGAACCTGGTGTTGGTGTAGAAAGAAGTGCAGGGCGAGAGGCAGTCTGACGCCGGCTGCTCGGACGGCTGCTCGGACGACGCTGCGATCCAGGAGACTTCTGGGACATTCTTCGAGTAGGAGTCGCTGCGTCGATGTTGCTACCTCCAGCAACGGTATGACCACTATCACCCGGATGATTCTCGTCAAGTGGTGGCCGCTCCACTTCCTGGCGGCTGTCTCGAATGTCTGCGGCATACGCAGCCTCGTCGTAGAAAAGCAGATCATCTCCGTAGTCCTCCGCCGCCCCACCGTAGTCGATCATATCGTCCAGATCGTCTTCGGACTCTTGTGCAGTAAACGCAGATACATTAGGCCGAGGAGTGGTGTTGCTGGTGTTGTTCATTGGAGATACCTCGTCGGCCGGCTGTTCATCAGCCGTTGCCGGCATGTCCCCGATATCCTCTGAGGGCGCACGCGGAGTGAAACTCTGGTCGGCACTGTGCGAGTTGCTAGGACCATCTTCCTCATCGGCGGAGGAAGCAGGACTGTGGGCGCGGCTGCCGCTCTCGACTTGGCGGGCGGGTGTCAGGACGTTGATCAGATCCACGGACGAGAGCATGGTGGGAGCCGGGGAGGCCGCAGGGCTGTAGTCGTGTTGGCTGTTGCTCGTATAGCTGGCAGGCCCGGGTGAGGCCGACTCGGCCGTCGTCACGGCCAGCTCGTCGCGCTCAGCAATGACGGCCATCTCTTGCGGCGTCATTGCCTGGCGGCGTGGCCGGCCACGGCCGCGCTTCCGAGGCCGCACGTCTGTGCGCGATTCGATGGTGGACTCCGCGATCGACTCAGCAGCAGACTCTGCGTCGCTATCGGCAGGGGGAAATGCAGTGCTCGCGGTCCGCTTTGGACTCCGGCGCCCCGTGGAGCGCTTGGTGGCTGTTGATTTTGTTGTGCTTCGCGGCGTGACACGTGGGGTTCGCCGGACAATGGACTGGGGCATCATCGGTGGTGTGGCATCAGCTGCTGCAAGCTCGTCTGCAGTCTCTTCTGCCTCATCGGCTGCTTTTGCCTTCGGCGTTGCTGTGCGCGGGGGCCTACCGCGCCGCCGCGGCGGCGGTGTCTGTTGTGCCCGGGAGGAGGATGCGGTGCCTGGCCGCGGCATGGGGCTGGATTGGGAAGCCGCGGCAGCTTCGGCGGCCGCTGGCATGGGTGTACCAGACCGACGGGGTCGCCCGCGTCGGGGCTTCGGTGTGGCAATGATATGTTCTTCCGGCGTGCTTTCGTCATCGGAGAGGCCACGCAGAGGCACTTTGGTAGTCGTGGCAACGATGGATGTGTTTGGTGTTGCGGCCGGTGCCTTTCGTCTGGCTGCCGCTCCCGCCTTGTTGGGCGTTTTCGTCCGGGAGGCCTTGGCCGACGACGCCGGCTTGGCTGGGGACGTGCTCGGTTGGCGCCGTCGCGAGCTGGAGAACAGGCGGCGGCTGACATTTTCGCTGTCGTACGCGGCCAAGGCGGCCTTTTCGCTCTTGGCCTCCTTCTCGTCCTGCCCTTCGGCCTCGACGGTGACGCGGATCATCTGCTGCGCGCGGCCGCTGCCGACGTCAAGATGGAAGGTCTGCTTGCGCGGCGATGCGTAGGCGCCGAGGCCGTGGGCGGCGGGACTTTTGGCATAGAGACCGTAGGCGGCGGTCTTCTTCCGGGCGCTGCTCTTGAGGTCGAGCGAATAGAGACTGCTGGGCTGCTGGCTGCGCGTGACGCGCGCGGACGAGGCAATGGACAGGGCGACGGTCTGCTCGGCCGACTCGTTAAGCGGGTCCGGCGACGACGCCCCCGATGCCCGAGACGGCGAGTCCATGGCCAGCCGTCGGGGGGGCGAAGGGAGGCCAGGAGAGGTGTTGGAGTAGAGAAGGAATCGAGAAGAGGTCGAGGTCGAGGTCGTGGTCGCGATCGGTGGCAAGAACTGCTGGGGCCTGTGGCTGTGGCACCCGTCATGTATCGTGAACAAATGGCTGCATGCGGTGCATTGGCATCGAAAGAAACAGAGGACTGTGCCGTTGTAATTGTGTTCGCAGCGATGAGCTGTGGTGAGGGTGTTGCTGGAAAACGCGTTGGGCGAGAATGTGGGGTGGCTCTCTCTACACCGTCAAACCAAAATTCTCCAGAGAAGGCGCACGCGGACGTGTTTACTCGATTTCCCAATACAGGCTAGCGCACCTGCACGCGTGGACACGAGCCCCTGCACCCTGGCCTGAGGCAGGAAACTGTTCAGAGCAGTGAATACTGACAACCAGGCTTCAATAATGCTCCCAGTTGTGGAAATGTTATTGCGTAGGAACATTTCAGCCTCTCGCCGTATGCGAGCACGTTTAGTCGACTACCCTTGTCCGAAACAAACACAAAACCATGAAATCCATCATCAAAAAGAAATGCATGAAGACACAAAGGAAAACTCCCAACGCCAAAGAAAAGAAGAACGGACACCCTCCCGGCCTAGTTTCGTTTCCGCTGCGCTCGCGTATTGCTGCCTTGCCGGCTCATCGCCGCACCGCCCAAGCTGCTCTGCCGGCTCATGGGCGTCGCGCCCCCTGCGTCGGGGCCATGCCCGTGATGCCCGCGCGGCGTCGCCGGGGGCTCGTCGCGCACGTTGCTGTGGTGGCTGCCGCTCCCGTTGGCCGACGCACCGGCAGCCGCGGGCAGGCGCAGGTCGCGGCGCAGGGCCTGCTCCGGGTCGGCGCGGCGCTCGTGCTGCAGGTAGGCGACGTGGCGGGCGCCGTGCTGGCGGGAGAAGGCAGTAGCCTCGAGCACCTTGCGGCCGCCGTTGGCGTTGTCAAAGTTGGAGCCGGTGCCGTGGGAGCGCTCGTACTGGCGCAGCAGGCGCATGACGGCCAGGTCGGAGCTGATATCGTCGACCGGCAGCGTCGCCGGCGTGTTGGCGTCGATCTTGTTGTGCGGCTTCGCGTAGTTGCTCATAAACAACGGCGGCATCTTAGGCTCGTGCACCACCAGCTTCGCCAGCGCCTGCGGCATCGCAAAGCCGCTCAGCGCCTCCAGGCCAACAATCTTGTCGTCCACAAAGTGGCCATTGCCACTGCCACCACCGCCATTATGGTCGTCGTCGGCATTGCTGTTCCCACCGCCCCTAGTGCTGCGGGTGGCATGCGACGGTACGCGCTCCATGATGGCCGCGGCCAGCGCCGGCGTGACGTCGCGCGGGTCGTCGTAGTCGTAGTCCTCGTCGTCGTCGTCGCCGGCGCCGTCGCCCGACTCCGTATCGGAGGCGCCGCCCGACGCGCCCTGATTCCGCTTGCGGCGGTGCGACAAAAGGTACTTGTGGGACGCGAGCGCGGCCGCGTTGTACGTCAGCGCGAGCTCCTTGTCGGTGAAGAGCTTGTCGATGCTGTACACGGGCCCGGTCACCGACCGGTTCGTCAGCCGGTCGCCGTGCCAGAACGGTGTCGTGCCGTTGCTGCCGCCCTCGCCGCGACGTTGCGGCGCCGGGGATCCATCGTCGTCGCCGCCGTTCCGCTTGCGCTTCCGGTTATCACTGCCACCACCGCTGCCGCCGCCGCCGTTACCGCCGGCAGCACTGCTGCCACCACCATTTCCTCCACTGCCACCGTTGCCGTCAGGCCGCAGGTTGTCGTCCGCGGCAGCCTGGCGCAGCCGCGTGGCGCGCTTGCTATGTGTACCGCCGGGGCTCGACGGGTTTGTGAGGGAAAACTGGTTCGGATGCAGGAGCAGGGCGGACGCGTCTGCGATCTCGAGGGCTTCTTTTTCCTTGGTCAAGCGGACCTTTTTGGCGGTGATGGCGTTGGTCAGGCGGTCGCGGAGGGTTGTCGCTAGCTGGTGGTGCTCGCGGTTGGCTGTGGTCGACTTGAACAGGTGCGTGTTTTTGTGTTCCTGGGCCTTTTTGTCGAACTCGTACTGAGCTGTTAGCATTCTGTTTGCCGTTCGCGCCCGATCTCTGTCTCTTCACATACCTTCTGCTTGGTCAACTCGGCGTCGCGCTCTTCGACGAGGTCTTCAATTTCTTGGAGCCACTGCTGGAAGGTTGGCCCGGCCATCTCCAGCAGCCCGCGCCCGCCGCCGCGGCCGTCCGGGTCCGGGTCGCGGTTGTATTCGCGGTCGCGGCTGTGGCGATCGGGCCCGAGAAAGTCGAGTGGATGGTCGGCGTAGGGGTCCAAGCGCATGACAAGGTTTGTGTCGATTTGGATTTTCTGCAACTGCTCGCGGTACGTCATGTCGCGGTCGCGGCTGAATTTGTCCGACAGCGCGGCAAGCCGGTCGGTGAGCAGCTGGCGTTTCTTGTCTCGCTTAGACTGTTGACTGCTCGGGCCTGGCGAGGTCGCATTGGTGCGCCGGTCGATCCGCTGGTCGGCCGCGTCGTTACTGAGGCTGGCGAGCCCGGCGAGCCCTTGGGCATCGGTCGCGGCCATTGTGTGGTTTCGGGGGGGGGGGAGTGAATTCGGAAAAAGGGGGATGGCGTGAAGAGCTCCAGACGGGCCAAAAAAGCCGACTAGGAGAAGAGCAGGGAAAGCGGGAGGATCTTTGGCGTTTGTAAAGGTCTCCCCCAAAAGAAAAGCGGAAGAAAGAGGGAAAGGAGGCAAAGCGAAGCAGAGGAAAAGGAAAGAAGACAAAAACCAGAGATCAAGAGAAGCTGTCCGGGGAAGGGGGCCCGTCACAACGAGCGGCCAAAAGTGCAAAGGTAGGATATAATGTCTAAGTCAAAAAGAGCCCATGCCAGAGTCACAACACATGGAGAGAGACAGCCTGACTGACGCAGAAGACAGATGAGGGCACGACGGCTTCCGGTGTAAGAAAAACAGAGGGCGGCTTGGTGAGGCGATCAGACGGCCGTGATTGGCAGGCCGGACCCACCGCCCTGCTTCCAGCCATTCCGGAACAGGCGACATATTTTTTCCGCGCCGGCCACTTACACGGCCAGCGCGAACCTTACCTGTGGCGTTTGTGGCGGTGCAGATCCAGCCTTTGTGCTCCTGCCCGCACTAAAATCACAGTTGCACGACGACAGGAAAGACATCACGGACCTCGCGCGACCCTACACAGCCTAGACACTACAGACCGAGCACGCCCGACAACGCAAAACAGGATCTTCTCTGCCAATCTGGTTCTCTGCCAGTCAATTGTTGCGCTAAACCACCGCAGCAGCTCGCCAACAGCCCCCCTCCAAGTGAACGAACGCAAACGAAACGAAGAAGCGCGCGCGTGAGAAGTTCCAGACGACGCGGCAGAAAGAGAGAGAGAAAGGGAGAGCGGGATTTTCGATATGGAGAACCTAGAGCCGCCGGTTATGCGGGCACCGCCACAACAGCCGCAGCTGCCGGCGCAGATGTTCACGACGGCCGCGCAGCTGATGGACTTGACGGACAGTAGGTGGACACCAGCGAGGCGAAGAGGCAGGAGGAAAAGACTGCGGGCTAACGTGTGGGACAGAGAAGCTCGTTGTTGTGCTGCGGGACGGGCGGAAAGTGCTGGGCGTGCTGCGCACATGGGACCAGTTTGGTGAGTGAGAGAGGGAAGGGAGCTCTGGGTCACCTACACACTATGGCGGCTAACGACGGACCTCTTCCGCTCTTCAGCCAACTTAATACTCCAGTCCGCCGTGGAGCGGACATTCCTGCCACCGGGCTCGTTCGACGCCGCGGCGGCGCCCGAGAGCGCGGCCAAGGGCCGGGGCCTGTACGCCGACGTGCCGCGCGGCTCGTACCTGGTGCGGGGAGAGAACGTGCTGATCCTGGGCGAGATCGACCTGGACCGGGACGACGAGCCGCCGCCGGGCCACGACAAGATCGACGCGAAGCTGATGGACGAGCTGGCGGCGGCCAAAAAGACGGCGGACAAGGCGGCGGAGAAGGCGCGGGTCAAGAAGCTCGCGGCGCTGGGCTTTGAGGGAGAGAACATGGGTGAAATTCTGCTGTGAGGGGGGGGGGGGAAGACGAAGGACATTACGGGATACCCGACAGCAACGGCTCGGTGTTGGCTTGGGAGGGGATACCCATCCCCTGGCCATCTGTGTGTGTTTGATTATGCGGTCAAGGCGCGGATGGGAAAGGGACGGGAAAATGATATCACACAACGGTCGAAGGCAGTCATGGGTTTCATGTCGTGCTTTTTTGCTGGGGCTTTGTTTAGCAGGTCCAAGCACGGCAGCAAGCAGGCTGTGTTGGCATCAACCACGGGTGAGATGAGCATGTCCATCTTGCCGTCGTGTTGGGTTCATACGATAGATATGGGCTGCGGCCGATGATCTTGTACAAGGAAACGTGAGGTTTCCGACAAAATTCTTGCTGGTCATGTCACCAGAAGAGCCAAAGGCGGAGACTCGTCAATATAAACAACAGCGTTGATGATCTCATGTATTGCACAATGTGAGGTAGCATTCCTCTACCTCTGTTTGGTCTTCCGTCACTCCGTTGCATGACTCTGGCTTCACAATGTCTCCTGTGACACAGTCTCTCGTCTCGCCGTGATACCGCCCTGACAAGCTGCTGTAGAGAACTTCGCCCAGCCGTCGCCATCTTCTTTCTTTCAGACTATATAATACACCTCCATTCTTCTCCTTTCTTGCTTCTATTATTTTCCTCTTCCGCAAACTACTCTCCTATTCTTTTGTCCGCTCCCTCTTTTTCTCATCCCCGCAAACATTCTTCTTCGTTGTATTGGCAATCCTTGTTCCACCGAGTCCCTGCTCCCATTTCCCGTGCCGTGTTCTTTGTCCCGGAGATCTAGATCATGCCGTGCTGTGGTCTGTTGTACAACGGATGGCCCATGATGCATGTCTCACGCCACCTTGATGCACCAGCCCGTTTTGTTGCACATCAGCCTTGCATAGGCGCACACGGCACGAGACAAAACCAACATCGCGACCTTTTTGTGCAGCCTTGTCTTGAAGATGCCGCCACAGACGACAGTCGCATTTGCAGGCTCATTTTGTGGGCAACCAAAGGTCACGAAGTTCATTTGTCTATTCAATGAGGCGCCTTTCCATTTCCTATCACTTGTCCTGCGTTTGCTTCTGGGTATATCCTGTCCTGACTCTGCTCATGAACCATATAGAAAGAAGAAAAGAAAAAAAAACCAGATGCGCGCTTTTTGCGTCGCTATCAAAACCGAACAAAAAGAACAAGAAGATCATAAAGTCATTGAAGAAACCCTTGCATCAAGAAAACCACTGCCCAAAGGTAAAAAACCTGACCGACAAAACCACTGTCCAAAGGACAAACCTGACAGACAAAACCACTGTCCAAAGGACACAACTTAAATGCAGAAAAGAAACTATGAAAGTAGGAAAAGAAACAAAAAGAAACAAAAAACAAAAGCCCCATATCCAATGGGGTACTTAAGAAAAGAAAACAGAGAAGACCTTTCAAGGCTGCTCTTGCACCGATGCCACCGAATTCACACCAACTGCCATGCAAGCCGACCAGCGAAGATGCTGAGGCAAGGAATGGCGATCGCAAAAGTCCTGTGTCATTTTGACTGCTGTTCTTTGCGAAGAGGCCACAAGTTTGACAGACCAACTGTTCTGCAAGTCGGGCGAGGAAGAAGCCTGGGGTGAATGAGAGATCGCAATTGCACTCAAATGTCAGATTTGTCTGACTTCTTCTTTCCCGAAACGCGCCGATGCATTGATTTGTGTGTGGTGGCGGGTGTGCTTGGGTGCGCATAGGGTCATGGGTGTTCGTGGACGTGTGTGTGTGTGTTGGTTTGTGCGTGAGTGTCGATCCGCATGAGGGGTGAGTGGTCTGTCTTGGCCTTCTGCAAAAAAACATGCATTTGAAGGACGCCAGGTCGTTGCCGGCAAAGGATGGAGCAAGTGAGACGGAAAGAAACGCAGTGGTGTGTTCGGTGCTGATATGCACGAGCAGTCGTGTGGAGGTTGTGTAGAGAGCTGGCTTGTCTGCAAGGCTGCCGCTGAAGAGTGCCGAGTCATTGCTGGCTGGCAGTGGAAAAGGAAGGGCTTGGCTGTGGTGTGTTCGGCGCTGCTTTGCGTGGGCATCGTTGGGACTGACGGGCCTCTGCTGGTCGAGCAAGAAGAGAAGGAGAAGATCGCAGACCGTTGTGGCATGCATCCTTGAGAAGGCCTGGCCTTGTAGGGTTGAGGTGTTGCTGGCACCGAGGAAAGACAATCTTTGTCACGTCTCATGGTTGCCACTGATCAAGAGGACTGCCACCTGCCATTGCAGAGGGGAGAGGAAAGAGGCCATGCTGCGGGTTGCTGTGTTCTGCACGAGCAGGCTTGTTCGGAGATGGAGATGCGAGAGAGCTGGGTGATCGTGCTCCATGAGCGTCACCGCTGTGCCAAGGTCGTTGCTTGCCGATGAGGAAGACACAAGAAAGGGCAACAGACTGCATTTCTTCTGCAGGGGTTGCCTTCTGAGGAGACTGCGCTTGCCAAAGGGTGTCGTTGAAAATGACCGGACTGCTGCTTAAAGCGATGCGAGAGCAAAACAAGGCCAACTTGACTCGCCCAGTGTCCTTGCACGAGCTGGTTCGTCGAGCATTGCAGAAAGGCGTCGTTGAGAATGACCGAACTGCTGCTTGAAGCAATGCGAAAGCGAAAGAAGGCCATCTTGACTCGCTCAGTGTCCTTGCACGAGCTTGTTCATCGAGCGTTGCATCGGAAAGCTTTTGTCGCCGAGACGCAGGCCGCCGCTGTTGTGCTGGCTGACCGATGAGAGAAGAAGAGAGGGCGCCATGAGTGTGTGTTGATCAGCGTGGGCAGCCATGTCGCAAAGATGTTTGTGGAAGATCGCTTGTCAAGTTGCAAAGTCATGTCGAGAAAAATGTCTGCAGGACAAGAAGGCAAAGACGAGGAGGAAGGAGAAGAAGAAGATCGCAAGCCACTGGGTGTGCATAGCGTGTTCTTCTTGAGGAGTGCAGCAGGATCAGATTGGGAGACCTGCGGCAGTCTTTGCTGATGGGTAGAGCTGGTTCTTGCCAAGGAGGAGGGAGACATGCCGTGCAAACACTGTTGTAAGAAGAGCTGTCTCATCGAGAAGGTGGAATTTGGAAAGGCTCTGTCCTGGCCTCAGTCGTCACCAAGCCACCACATCGCAGTGAAGAGATGGCGAGGAGTATTGTTCTCGCTCATGGAAGGGGACTGTGGGGAGAGCTGTGTCACATCTCAAGGGAAGTGCCGAACGACCATGTCGCTGTGGTGAAGCAAAGAGAGGGCCGAAGAGAAGAATAGCATGGCACTTGAGTATTGGTCGACAAAACTGCCTCGACAGAAAGTTGGGCCATTGCGCAAATGTTTTTCTTGAGGAGGGCGACCGCTGCCGTACATCGAATGGCGGGACTGCGGCGGTGTGAGAGGTGCAGCCGGCCCAAGATGGCGCACAGTTGGAACCTCCATGTACCCGGTGTCAACGTTGCGGTGCCAGAGAGAAGAATGCAGAGTATGCGAAGAGAGACGACTGCAATGCGTGCGATGTCATGCATGCACAGGCGTGAAGAGAGGTCTTCTCATGCTCCAAAGGTTGTCGGGCATCGCCAGGCCGCCACTTGCAAAAGGGTGAGAGGACAAGCGTCGGTGTGTGATGTCTGTGCAAGCTGCCGTGTCAAAGCCAAGAGTGCGAGTTCGCTGTTTTGAAGTCGGGCACAATGGTAGTGGTGGTGATAATGGTGGACTCAACCAGAGAGGACACAGGACACTTGGGTGGTGGCGGTGACAGCGGTCTCAACAGAGAGGACACAGGACACATGGATGGTGGTGGTGATGGTGGACTCAACCAGAGAGGACACAGGACACTTAAGTTATTCCTGAGAGTGGTCTCAGCCAGAGAGAGCACTAGATACTCTGGTCATCGTGGCCGTTGCCGTTGCCATTGACAATGCTGTCGTCGTGGCTGCTGTCAGAGTGGAAGGCCCGGGGCCAAACGGTCCCGGACGACGTGCATCGACGCCTGGGCCGTGAAGGGGCCGCTGCCCGATGCAACCGAACCCTGCCACGCACCCGATGCACCATGGATTGGGGCAGGCATGCCGCCGAAACCCACTCGTCGCTGCCAGGCGAGCTGGCACGGGTGCGATGACCATATTGTCGACGACTGCCAACATTGGCCAAGCTCACCGAGCGGTCTGGCCGATGGTCCCGCCAGCCCTGATACAAGCAGGACTGGCTGGCGGACCCCGGCCAGACTCACGGCGGCATGACATCGGCGAACTGGAAGGAGAGAAAGGGTCAGCGTCGTGTTCTTCTTGTGCACGGTGAGTTGAAGGCAAGGGGGGAGACACTCACGATGCCGTCAGAACCGACAGAATCCTCCTCATCCAGATCACCCAGTTCCAGGGGCCGAAACGTGTCACCGGAAACAGACCACGAATGACTCCCTTCCCTGTCACCGAATGAGAAGGGCTGGTCTGCGTCGTCAACGGGACCAGTCAAGAAGACCGACCCCAACGCAGCCAGGGTCGTCTGCTGACCGTTCCCGGGCACTGCCTCACACGCCTGCAGGCTAATAGACACCACAGGAGAGAAGGCAGCGAGAGCCGGCGGGAATGGGACAGCAGTGTCGGCATCTTCGCCTGAGGTAGGGGGGAAGGAGGGGGGGTAGGCGACGACAATGGGCTGGCCGCCGCTACTGAGAAGCCCCTGCCCCCCCGTGGGTGCGACCGGGTGCTAGCCGGAAGCAGGACCAAGGGCAACAGCGGCACCAGCAGCGGCGGCGGAGTCGCTCGTTTGCGGCGACGGTGCAGGCGCACCGGAATCGCCCTCGTCGTCGCTCTCGTAGGTCTCGGGGTCCTGCGCAGTCACGCCAATAGGCTGAGAAGTCAGTGAGAGTCACAGATGATTGTTGTGGAGGGAGACAGAAACAAACTCACCAGTGGCTGCTCTTCAGGACCAGCAACGGACCACGAGTCGGCAGGGCGCACGAGCAGCGTCTCGAGCCGGTCAAACCGGGCTGCGATGTCGGCGCGATGGCCCTGCCGCTCCCTCTCCAGCGCGCTGCGGAGCTCGGCGATGGTCTGGCTCTGCTGCTGGGTTGTCTGAACCAGCGCCTGGTTCTGCTGAACCAGCGCCTGGTTCTGCTGAACCAAGTGCCAGTTCTGGGCAGCCAGACTCATCCCGAGCAGGCCCGCAGGCACGCTGGCCTCTCCCCCTCCCTCTCCACCGGCAAACACCTCGGGCAGCACCTGTGCTGCGGGCCCCGGCGGCATCGTCGAAGGTGGCGCGTCCACCACCTCCTCGTCTGCCTCCGGAACGTCCACCGTCGCCGCATCGACTGGGAGATTGGCCGCGCGGTCTATCAGGCGCTCATTGAACGCCACAGGCCGCGCAGTGGCTACATCCCCAGGAGCGGCCGAGCGGCGGACGAAGCCACGCAGTGTGGGCTGTTCCCGCGTGTGCGTGCTGGCCTTGGGCACGGGCGGGGGAACCAGGTGGCCCTCCGCCACGAGCGAGGCGCGCACGCGTTGCAGGTGTTGCAGGACAGCATTGCCAGTGCTGCCTGGGTGTAGCCGGTGGGCGACCGCCGTCCAGGGTATCTCGACACGGGCGCGAGAAAGCTCGTACTGCAGGTGCAGCACGAGTTTCTCCATCATCCGTGGACCTGCGGGAGAAAAAAGCTGTCGTCAGTGGATGAAGGGAGAAGTGGAGGAAGAAAGATACAAGAAAGGAAAGGAAAGGATGAAGAGTGAAAAGAAAAGATATAACTTACGCCCCCAGGACAGCAGGCATCGCCCCTGTCCTCGGCCGTTCCGTCCTTGCCCAGTCGCCGTGACGGGAGTGTGCGTGAACGACCAGCGCTCACGTGTCTCTTGGTCTTGGTCGACGGGTAGGTATGTCACAGCCGAGGAGACTGTGACCCTTTTTGGCTGCCGAATTGTTAGCAAAGAAAAAAAGGAGTCAAAAGAAGAAGCAAGAAAGAAGGGCCAGTAGGATGTTATATAGACATCCAGCGATAGTATTGCTCTCATTCACCGAGTGCAGGGTGTCTCATTCCATGAAAGGGAAGCAAAGGGATGTGAAAATAAAGGGGGTTGTTCATTCACTTACTCGTCTGGTTGCCACTTCGGGCACGGACTCTGAGCCGTCTGCAGGTGCGCTTCCGGCGGCCTGAGCGTCGTCTGCCTCATCCTCGGAAGGAGAGGCATCGGCTGTAGGCTCTGGATCTGCGGCATCCGGCATGGGAGCGTCTTCTCCCGCAGCCACTGGGGCTGATCCTGTGGGATCGGCAGCCCCCGCCGCCAGTGCGGCGAGGGCTGATCCTGTGGCGTCTGCAGCGTCCGGGGTGGCGTGGGCGGAGGCGGCGGCAGCCGGGCTTCGAGGACGCCGGGCGGCTGCACGCGGCTCTGCAGGTCGGGTGGCCGGCGCTCGGCGGGCCGGCCTCTGCACGCGCCCGCTCTTGACTTTTTCACCGGCCATCGGGCTTCTCCGGGTTGAGGATCCGGGGCGGAGAGGGGGGGGTTGGTCGTCGGGGGGGG
>LZPB01000030.1:911-98302 GCA_001676865.1 Ceratocystiopsis minuta
CCCCCCCCTTTCCCTCCCCTACTCGCTGCTGTCCCGTAGCTGCTCCCGCAGCTGTGCCGCTAGGCCCAGCTCCGAGGCCGTGCGCCCGCTGCGGCGCCAGAACGCCTCGCGCTCGTCGAGCACGGCGACGGCCCAGGCGCGCGTCTCGGGCAGCGTCATGCGCGTGGCGACGTACGTGAACTCGCCCAGGTCGACGGCGCCGGCGCCGCGCTTCTCGTACTCGACCATCTGCAGCAGCAGCTCCATCTTGTCGACGTCGTGCACAAAGTGGCTCTCGGCCGTCTGCGCGTCCTCGTACTCCTGCCAGATGGCGCGGATCTCCTGCCCGATGCGCGCCGCGTCCGCGCCGCCGCCGTACACGCGGCCCAGCAGCGTGCCCGTGATGTAGTCCATCGTCGTCGCCTCGCGCCGGCTCTTCTCCGGCTTCGCCACGCCGTCCACCGGCGTGATGTCGCCCACCAGCGCCTCCGCCATGTCGTGGATCAG
Organism: Ceratocystiopsis minuta; assembly: GCA_001676865.1. NCBI lineage: Eukaryota > Fungi > Ascomycota > Sordariomycetes > Ophiostomatales > Ophiostomataceae > Ceratocystiopsis > Ceratocystiopsis minuta. The sequence goes on from LZPB01000030.1 coordinate 1,398, forward strand.
GCACATCTTGATGCAGCGCGGCAGGTCCAGCCGCGCCGCCAGCGCCGGCGGCGCCAGCATCGTGATCATCGACATGCGGTACATGTGGTCGGCAATGGACTCGCCGCTGGCGGTCAGTCATCTCTCCATGACTCTGTCTGTCTCTCTCTCTCCCACTCACTAGGAAATGCCAAACCGCCGCCAGCCCTCGCGCTTCGTCGTCTTCAGGAGCTCCAACAGGTGGAAGTACGGCAGCGGCGACGACGAGCCGGCCTCGGGCTTGCCCATGGCGAGCGCTTCGGTGGCCTTGTCGACGGTCCAGTCGCCGGCGATCTTGGGTGTTGGGATCACGCCCAGCTCTGTAGCAGAAGACTGTTAGCCACAGGAGAGCGCTTTCGGGCCCAGCGCCGCCCGTGCAACACCGGAAATCTACACACCAGCAACACGCTTCTGTTCGTCCACAGCGGCCTCGGCCGGGGTTGGTTTTGTGCTGTTGTCGGCCATTTTGGTAGTTTTTGGTGGGTAGAGCCGAGTTGAGGTGCAAGAGAACGAACGGGAGAGCGGGCGAACAGACGAACAGAAGAGCGAACGGGGGAGCATGCGAACAGACGAACAGAAGAGCAAACGAGCGAACGGCGCAGGACCGGGGGTGTATGCAGGAAGACAGAGACAAGAGACAAAAGACAGCAAGGGGCAGAATACAGAGCCTATAGCGCTAGCCCCGCCATGGCGACCTTATCTACAGCGGGCTTATCTCGACCGAGCCAGTGAAATGACGGGGCTGTCATTGGCTGTGGGTCTGTTGACATCCCCTGAGCACTTACACCTCGGGGCCGGCGGAGGGGAGGTGTTTTTATTCTCGGGTAGTCTTTAGGAGAAGTGACGGGGTGTGGAAAGGGAGAGTGAGTTGTCGAGATGTTTATAGGTTGCACTAGAATGTATTATTGAAGAAATAACTAGAGACTAAATAACAAGATAAAATAAGAAAAAGACAAAACAAAAATAAAAATAAGAAAAAAACAGAGTGTCTTTTGGCAGGCACAAAATAACGACTCTCTCAAACCTGAGGAGCCATGAACATACATGCTGTCTGACTTTGTCGAGGGTGACTGAACACCGAGGGTTCTGGTATGGTAAACAGGTGCGACGAGTATGATACTATGACCATCTGGCATGGCGTCCAGACCCAAGAAGAGCAGTGTTCTACAATGCACCGAACAGCGCCCGACGAGGGGCTCTGTGGCCCGTGTGCTGCGTGCCTCGACACCCCTGCCGGGTGTTTCGCGGCGAGTGACCGTTCTGTCTGTTTGGCATACATGGAGTGTCACCCCTAATCTCGCATCGCACCCCGTCTTGCCGTGATCTGGGTGTTACGTGCAGCGATTGACGATGGCCTGCTGCTCTCCCGGGTTTTGCTATATTACTTGCCCTATTCTCCCCTTTCCCTGTGGCCGTTTGGCTGCACGAAAAGAAGAGAAAAAAAAAAAAACCACGACGACGATGCGCTCTGCTCTGTTTCCCATCCTGGCCATGGCCACCGTGGCGGCCTCCAGTGTCACGTACGGTAAGCCGCAGCAGCAGGAGAGTGATCTGTTCGACTGCGAATCATTGTTTTGCTAAGCCACGACCGTTCCTCTCTCCTCTGCTCCAGCCGGCGTCAACATTTGTGGCTTTGATTTCGGCACCACCACCGATGTAGGGTCCTTTCTTACATGGCCACGAAGGCTGCTTCTTTTTAATCAACGAACCAGGGCTATGACACCACCGCGAACGCCAGCCCGCCGCTTGCTTCTCTCGGCGGTGCCGACGGGTACGTGTGTGCCTGACTGGCGTTGGCAGCTTTTGTTCTCCTGTTCTACTGACACTGCCGCCCCCCCTCACAGAGCCGGCCAGATGCAGCACTTTGTCGACGACGACCACATGAACATCTTCCGCCTGCCCGTCGGCTGGCAGTACCTGCTCAACGGCGACCTGGGCGGCGCCCTGGACGCGACCCAGTTTGGCCACTACGACGCGCTGGTCCAGGCCTGTCTGGCCACGGGCGCGCACTGCATCGTCGACGTGAGTGTTGGTCGCGCGTGCAAAGTGCCTACCAAGGTTCTGACGTCCTAGGTCCACAACTGTGCGTCCTTCCTTATATTTCTTTTCTTCTAGTCTCCGTCTGCTCACCAACCAGACGCCCGCTGGAACGGCCACGTCATCAACCAGGCCGGCGGCCCGTCCAACGCCCAGTTCGCCGGCCTCTGGACCCAGCTGGCCGCCCACTACGCCGCCGCGCCCCGCGTCGTCTTCGGCCTCATGAACGAGCCGCACGACCTGGGCGACGGCGGCGGTCTCGACGCCTGGTCTGCTACCGTCCAGAGCGCCGTCACCGCCATCCGCGCCGCTGCCACCGCCCACCGGCAGCTCATCCTCCTGCCGGGCTCGTCGTACGCGGCCGCCGGCGCGCTGCCCGCGCAGTCGGGGCCGGGCCTGCTGGCGGTGACGAACCCGGACGGGACGACGGACGGGCTCGTCTTTGACGTGCACAGTGAGTGGGCGGCATCCCTCCCCGTCGTCATGGATTCTGTCTGACTCCAACCCTCCCCCCCCCTTAACCCCAGAATACTACGACGCCGACAGCTCCGGCAAGGCCGCCACGTGCGTCGAAAACGGCATCGCCTCGGCCTTTGCGCCGCTGGCCACATGGCTGCGCGCCCATGGCCGGCAGGCCCTGCTCACCGAGACCGGCGGCGGCAACACGGCCTCGTGCGCGCAGTACGTGTGCGAGGCCGTTGCCTATCTGAAGTGAGCCCCCCTCCCCCCTCTCTATCCTCACTCGCAGTAGCACTCTCTGACCGCCAGCGACAACGCCGACGTCTTCCTCGGCTACCTGGGCTGGGGCGCCGGCGCGTTCGACCCCGACACCTACGCCCTCAGCGAGGTGCCCGTGAAGAGCGGCAGCACCTGGACCGACGCCGCGCTGGTCAAGGCCTGTCTCACACGCTGAGCGGCAGGACACGATTTGGATACCTCATTATAGATTATTGACTCCATCCGCCCAAGTATGTACAGCGAAAAGAAAACTGGAAAATACCAAAGAGGAACCCTTTCACCCTCGCAAAGGATACGCAGACCCGGACAGAAAACGACGCGACATGTATCAGAAGAGGTTCAAAAAAGACGGAAAACTCCGAGGAACAACCAGTAAAACGAGAAAAGGCAGAAGAAATCACATCAAAATAAAAAGACCCCCGAGAACCAACATAAGCAGAAAAGAAGCCAAAAAAAACATTCACCGACCCAACCAACAGAGTAGAGGCAAGACTTATATCTCTAGAACGTTTAGATCCCTCTCTCTAAGGAGTCACCCAACAAGCAATACAATTGCAAAAAACAAAAACAAGAAAAAAACGGCAAATGCCGAGCATAATAGCTGGCACCGTTCGTGGCGGAGGGGGGGGTATCGGATGGCCGGATGGGTCCGTTCTTGGTCCCAAGACGGCAAAGGGCCTCCGCTGTTTCGCCTTCGAAATTCGTCGTGGGCGCAAGGCGGTTGTTCCCACCCAAACAGAGAGGGAGATGAGAGGAAGGAGATGAGAGAGATGAGGAGAAAAAGGTGGTAGAACAGGCGAAAAAAAGACAGCAGAAAAAAGGAGAAACCCCGAGGCCAGGCCGGTAGAGCGTGTCGTCGTAGCGCGTCAGAAAGGGTTGGTGGGTGGGTTTAGTGCGCCTGCGCCTCCTCCGTGTTCTCGGACTTCTCCTTTTGCCGGTCCTCTTCCTCCTTGCGCTTCTCCTCCTCCTTGCGCTTCTCCTCTTCCGCCTGGCGCTGGCGCTCCTCCTCTTCCTCGCGCTCGCGGCGCTCACGCTCCTCCTCCTCCTGCTTCTTCTTCTCCTCGCGCTCGCGCTCCTCCTTCTCCTTCTCTTCGCGCTCGTGCTCCTCAATCAGACGCTGCTGCTCGCCCTCCGACAGCTTCTTGAACGCCGCCACGTCCTCGTCCCACTTGTGCACGCAGTCGTCGCGCCAGTTGCACTTCTCCACCTCGCCGTACACCGGGTGGCTGTAGCGCGGATGCCGGCTCGGCCAGTTGGACGCATGGTAGTGGTGCCGCACAAGAGCCGCGCGCGCGTCGTGGTTGCCAGAGTCCGAGTGGCCCTGGCCAGCGGCAAACGCCTCCACCGTCAGCACGAGCACGCCACCAACCAGCTTGGACTCGCTCATGTCATGGAAGTAGTCCCAGGTAACCTGGTCGCTGCCGGGGCGGTCCTTGTTGATGTGCGACAGAATAGCATTGGTAAAGGCCGAGGGGCCCGTGCCCGTGATAATCTCGTCGAAATCAAGGACGACCTCGGAGATCGACACCTTTTGCTTCGCAGCAACACCGTGCAGCCACGTCATGATCTGCTCGATGAGGGTCATCATGATGGGGTTCTGGGGCTTCGACATGAACGTCCACTGGCAGAACGAGCGCGACTTCTGGCCCAGAATCGGGTGATCCTTCCAATCGGGCTCGTCGATCTCGACACCAATGACCATATCAATGTCCCGCTTGTTGTAGCGGTCGGGCACGAACTTGTTCATGGGCTTGATGGCCTCAACATCAATGTCGGCATACACGCCGCCATCGGCGTACATGATGATGTAGCGAAGAAGGTCGGCGCGGACAATCGTAGCACGCACGTTGCGGTAGAAGTCGACAATGTCCGGGCGGTTGAAGCCCTCCGGGCCGAAGTGCCACTCCACGTACTGCATCTCGTTCCGGTCGGTGAGCACCTCGTAGCGGTAGTCCGGGTTGCGGGAGACCCAGGAGTGGGCCGTGTTGTGGTCACGTTCCTCGAACTCGAGCGGGTTCACCTTCCACGTTTGCCAGATCTTATGGGGGAAATCGGCATGGACCTTGGCGATGCCCACAGGTGGCTGCCAATTCTTCGGCCGGGACACATAGGGGGCCGGGTTGGAATGGTGTCCGAAGAGACCGATGTTGGCGATGATAAACAGGGCAAAAAACATAAGAGTGTACGGGTGAAGAAGTCGGCGAAACCGCATGGGCACGACGATGGCAGATGTTGGGGGGAGACGTGCGGCAACGGTGTGGTAGGCGTTTTGCAGCTGGGGGCCAAACTTGGCCTGAGCCTGGCGGTAAGCAAGCTGGGCCTGGCGGACGGCTGCTTGGATGGTCGGTATTGTTTGTGCTGGAACCCAAGAGGGCAGATTTGGGCCGGATGCCGTTGCAAATGCGGTGGCGGATGTTCGTGGCGAGCCGGGGGGCGTCATCTTCTCAAGCTCAAGTAGGGAGGAAGACCGCGAGGAGTCCATTGACGCGTCTTCAGGGAGGGATGTTGTTGATGGGGACGACAGAGGCATCTGCAGAGGAGATGGCATCTGAGGAGCTGAGGGAATAGTCTGAACAGACCAGACTCCTCGCTGCAGGCCGAGGGCTCGTTGACCGAGAGCAGGCCGGAAGGAGCTGGGGTCGGTGTGAAAGGGGCAAAAGCCAAAAAGCCCAAGGGAAACGAGAGGTCGAGAAACGAGAGACTGCGCTGGAAACACAGATGGAAACCAAACGACTAACGAAAGCAGCAAATGAAGAATTAAGATGTAAAAGAAGAATGAAGCGAAGGAGGAAAAAAAAGAAGATTAACGAGAGTGGTGATAGCGAACAGAAGACAAGGAGGAAAAAAGCAGGAGAAAGAGGGGGGTGGGAAATAAGGAGGAGGATTCGCCAGGATAGAAGTAGAAAAACTCCCGGGGGGGGGCTATGCGTGCTGTGGGAAGCTGGCCGTAAGGATGTAATACGCCAGCAGCACACGCGTATTACAACGAGCGATATGCGTGTGCGTGCGTACCGAGTACGGAGTACTTCGTATCCTCGACGACGGCCGGGGTGGAGTTCCAATCGAACACGCACAAAAGGGGAGAAGGCGTCGGCGTGCGAGACGTAACGAGCGAGGGCCAATTGGGAGAGGAAACAAGAAAGAAAGTGCGAGGAAAGGGGGCAGGGGGATGGAGGAAAGGGTGCGGGCAGGAGAGGAGAAGAGATGGAAAGAGGAGATGATGGAGGAGGAGGAGACGAAAAGGGGAGAGAGCGAGAGCGACACTGTGCAAAATATTTTTCACAAGCTTTCCCTACGGAGTAATACGATGGGCAAGGGAGGAGGCGATGACCACTGCCGTAGGGGGTGTGGATAGCCGTTCCTGGGACTATTACGGGGGGAGGGGGGGTCGGAGCAAGCGTACTGTACGGGGGGTATGACGCGCACGGTGTGTCGTTGCGGTCGTGTGGTCGGCCGAATCGTCATGCACCCAAGGTGGCCAGCCAGCCAGGATGCGGGACGAAATCCCCATCCTTTGATTATCTCAATCTCACCAGGCAGGCAAACCCCTATTCTCCCATAGTCGACTTCCTTTTTCGTCGACCCCGGTTCGAGCGTGTGGCGGGTTGCACACGAGGGCACGCGCAAACAGCCCTGTTTAGGGTTCTCGCGAGGGACAAGTAAGTACCAGCCTGTAACACGCCGCGACGATCGGTTCGATCGCTGGCCAGAGCTTGGCTTTCTATGTTTGGATGTTTGTTATGCTTCCGTTTGGTAGACGGGAGCCAGGTAAGATACGGAGTAGTCCGCACAGTGTTTCCTTCCTCTGTAAACTTGCTTTCGGATGCCAAGACGCCAGAGACAGTCCAGCGGGGACACGTAAGCCAATCAGCGGCCACCGTATGCACGATACGGAGCGCAATCGACGGGGCACCCGCGAGAGGTTATTCTCCGTATTTCCTGGCTGGCATGTCTCGATGTCTGGGAAGGCCGGCAGCCGGCTGCGAATGTGGGGACCGTAATTATAGATGCATATTCCGTATTCCGTATGCGGCGACATGCTCCGTAAGATACTCCGTTCTCCGTGCTGCGAACGGCCTGGGTGAGATACGCATGCAACCAATGGTCCGAAACACACACTAACCCGGATCACCCAGATCTAAGAGCATAACGAACGCCTTATTGCAATGCGTCGCGTCGCGCTGCCCAGTTATGTCACATTTCTTCTTCCCAGTGCGACTTTGCCTACCTCTTCCTTCCCGCCACTATCGGTAGATGGCCTGTCGGGTGGCGTGGCAGCAGCGCAGCCACTAGACCCTATTTTTGGCTGTGCAACGCCTTGCTGCGCAGAGTCCGCACGCAGAGTGCGATCTTTGTCCGAGAAGATTTCAAGCTTTTTTTGCCCGTTGCAGTACGGAGTAGCATTACGGCGCAATCCTCTGTCCTTCGGGCGCTATATGGAGTTCGATAGGGGGATTTGTGGTCCTCATCCACCGCTCCTTCCTTCGTCGTGCCAGGAGCGCCCATGTACTCCGTGGGCGTTTGTTCATGCACGGAGTACATCCAGCCCCAATCGACTGCGCCCACCCCTTCTCGCCGTGCACCCTGCAATCTCCTGTCCACAGTCGTAATGGCCCCTATCCGCGTCTTGCCGCCACCGCTGAGCTGCGGTACCTCGATTGTATTCCGCCCGTAGCCTCATCCCTATGGTACGCCGCGTCTTTCTGGTTGGTCGCACTCTGTACGGGGTATTTAAAGGGGCTTTTACCGGCGCCGTTCATCCTCCGTACTTCGCACGTATCTTACTCCCATATATCGCGTCTCGCACGGGTTCGCGAACGAAAAAGTTCGTTCTGTACTATCTCACTACCCTTGCACTTTTCGTTACCGAGTGATTGTGGCGTTGAAGGCTTCGCCGACAGCACAGCTGCGCCTACGAGTATAATCGCGGGGGTGCAGAATAAACAGCACTTGCGCGTACGACAGCGTAACTTACGGCACGTGCCAATCCCACAGAACAAATGCCCCTTACTCCGTACTGAGCAACTCCTCATTCGTATCCTCCACCTCCGCCATTCCGTCTCCGCCAACTTTTCAAGCGTCGACGTAAGAAAAAAAAGGAGAGCAACCGCGCGTTACGTCGTTCATTTTGTCCGCGTCTATCCCCTCTTTTTCGGAAATGGTTTCTTTCGCTTGCGAGTTCGTTTCCCTTCTTCTCTAATTCGACCTTTTCCCCCCTTCGACAACCGTCTTTTCCGACTTTGTTTACGCCCTCCCCCCCCAAATCTCTTCACCATGGCACCACCTCTGAGCGGCGGCCTGCTCGATAGCACGGGCCCGGTACCCGAGGGCCAAGAGCTCCCCGTCTGGCAGGCTCCCTACACCACAAGCCCACCACCAAAGCGCATGCGCCGCTGGCTAGGCTGCATACCCGTGCCGGGCACAAGCGCGTCCGATGACGCCGGCCCCAGACAGCTCCGGCCGACAGCCTACCTCGACGGCCTCCGCGGCTTTGCTGCCTTCCTCGTCTACATCCATCACCACGAGCTGTGGGCGCACCTGGCCACCCCCGATGGCAACGAAATGCTCGAGAACGGCTACGGCTACAAGGGCAAATACAGCTTTGCGACCTTCCCCATCATCCGCAACTTCTTCTCCGGCGGCCACATTGCTGTCGCCATCTTCTATGTCATCTCCGGCTACGTGCTGTCCGCCAAGGGCCTGTCGCTCATCCACGCCGGCGAGCACCTGCGCCTGCTCGACAGCCTGTCCTCGTCTGTGTTCCGCCGCTGGTTCCGCCTCTACATCCCCATCATCGTCACCAACCTGGCCTATATCACGTCGTGGCATGTCTTTGGCATCTGGGTGGCCAACGCCGAGCGCCAAGGAAGCTTGATCGACGAGTGGTGGAGCTGGTATCTCGAGTTCAAGAACTACAGCTTCCTGTTCAAGGAAAACATTATGTGGGTTTCTTGCAACAAGCACCTGTGGTCCATCCCGCTCGAGATGCGCGGCTCCATCATCGTCTTCTGCGCCCTTCTCTCGCTGTGCCGCGCCACCAACCGCGCCCGCCTGCTCAGCACCGTCGGCCTGATCTACTACTTCATGTACATTGTCGACGGCTACTACGGCTCCATGTTTCTCATGGGCATGCTGCTGTGCGACCTGGACCTCATGTCCCGCCGCGGCGACCCGGACTTCCCGGCTTTTCTGCGCCACTTCGAGCCCTACAAGAAGACCATCTGCTATGTGTCCCTGTTTGTCTCCTTGCTGCTGGCCGGCGTGCCGTCCGAGGTCAATAGTGTTGAGCAGCTCGGCGCCAACCCGGGGTGGTACTGGCTGTCCCACCTCAAGCCGCAGGCCGTCTTCGACGCCAAGTGGTTCTTCCTGTTCTGGTCCGCGACGCTCATGGTCTTTTGCGTGCCGCGCATCCCCTGGCTCCGCAGCTTCTTCGAGTCGCGCATCTGCCAGTACTTTGGCCGCCAATCCTACGCCCTGTACCTGGTGCACGGCCCCATCCTGGCGACGCTGGGCGACCGGGTCTACACTATGGTTGGCTGGATCCGCAACTCGGAGGAGCAGCAGCAGATGCTGGCCCCCTACGTCAACGTCTTCCCCCTCCCTCGCGCGGGCCCGCTGGGCCTGGAGATATCGTTTCTTCTGCCGCACCTACTCCTGATGCCCTTCACCTTCTGGGTGTCCGAACTGGTGACGACCTATGTGGACGACCAGGCCGTGCGCGTGGCTGCCTGGCTCTACAAAAAGACGCTTGGAGGGGGCGTCGCCAGCGCCGGGGCGCCCGTGCCCAAGCCAGAAGACACTGCGCGGTTGGCGTAATGGGTTGTTTGTCGCTTTTCTGTTTCCTTCTTTATGTTTGCGCGTCATCATTATAATCCTTTTCATATCTCTTTGGTTGTTGGGAGGGGATTCCTTTCTGTGTGTTTTGTCTATTTCTTATTTTCCTTGGGGCGATTTTGATTTTGGGTTCTGGCGTTCACAAGGAAAGGTCCGGCTCCTTTACTGGAACAAACTGGCAGCCTCTGGGCTGCTAGAATATGATACTTACAGAATACAATCTGATGGTCCGACCACAGACAATCTTTCACCAAGAGCCAATGATGTGCTGCGTCCTCGGCGTGCGTCCAGCCTTACAGGTCAAACACTGCGACAAGTCTCGGGAGTTCGAGCCTGCTGTGCTCCAGCGAGTCTTACCCTTCCTGCATCGTTTTCTCGTCTGAGAGCGGACCGACTCGCCGGGACGTCTCACAAAAGTGCTGTACGACCTGTGCCTGCTTTCCGTTTTGTTCCGTTTCCCTCCCCTCCGTCTAGTCCTTCCAACAGTCAGGCATTACGACGAGGCAAGGAAAATCACATGTATGACGAGGCAAGTATCGCACACGTAGCCTGCGAGTATCTATCGTACCATCTTTGAGGGGTAAATGCAAAAGGCCCAGACTTCGCGGAGTACGGAGTACGACCCCATACCCCGTCTACCCCATCCCCTACGCGTCGGATCCCCCGAGCTAACTTCCCGCACCCCGTCATCCCCTCACTTTGTTTACTCCACTGGCACGCTTCCTCGGTCCAGATTGTCACAAGCTTGCGGAGTTATTAGACCTCCGCGGAGCAGCGCGTGAATAGGATTCTTGTTGGTCAACCAGCCAATGGGGGTCGATGCAGTCACAAAAGGCCTTTTCATAACAGATGTCAAGCCCTACCATCAAGCAAAGCCCTACGGGAAAGTGGTGCTTCATTTTCCCGAGAGTTCAAGTGGTCGTCAACGGAGGCTGGTGTGACAAGGATGAGTAATCGAAGATGAATAATCACCAAGGCGGTGTAATTTCGGCAGAATACAATCCCTAAGAAGTAGCATCACTCGAGGACAACAAAAAAAGATGGAATAGACCGGCAAAACCATCGCATCCGTCGCGACGAACTGCTACCATGGCAGACACTACGACCGAAGACGCTACAGTAGCGACACAGTCGCCGATACCAACAGCCGAGTCTACCGCAAAGACGGCTTTGACAACAACAACAAGCGCACCCGAGGCGCAGACCGACACGACCGTGGCCGCGGCCGGTCCGCGCCTTGTGAAGAAGCTTGTTCGCAAGAAGCGACGGCCAGCGCGTCCACAGGTGGATCCGGCGACGTTCAAGACAGAGCCGCCGCCACAAACGGGTGTCACATTCAAGTGTGTTGTCCCTGGGGTGCCATGAGAGGATGGGTGATCGACGTTTTCTTTGCTAACCACCGACAACAACAGCATCTGGTACAACAAATGGAGTGGCGGTGACCGGGAAAGCAGTGCGGCGAGCCAGACGCAGGCGAAGGGGCGGTGCAACATTGCCCGGGACTCGGGCTACACGCTGGCCGACGGCGTACCAGGATCTTTCTTTTGCCTCTTTGTGAGTTCTGGCGTCCCTACTCGCGATGGCATGGACAGCGCGCTGACCGGTTTGTCTATAGTTTGCGCGCGGCCTCTGTCCCAAGGGACGGGACTGCCCGTACCTCCATCGCCTGCCGACGATCACCGACATGTTCAACCCCAACATCGACTGCTTTGGCCGCGACAAGTTCTCCGACTACCGCGACGACATGGGCGGCGTCGGCAGCTTCCTGCGCCCCAACCGCACGATCTATGTCGGGCGGATCCACGTCACCGACGACATCGAGGAGGTGGTCGCCCGCCACTTTGCCGAATGGGGCCAGGTGGAGCGCATCCGCGTGCTCAACACCAAGGGCGTCGCCTTCATCACGTACAGCAACGAGGCCAACGCCCAGTTCGCCAAGGAGGCCATGGCCCACCAGGCCCTCGACCACGACGAGACCCTCAACGTGCGCTGGGCCACCGTCGACCCCAACCCCATGGCCCAGGCGCGCGAGGCCCGCCGCGTCGAGGAGCAGGCCGCCGCCGCCATCCGCGCCGTGCTGCCGGCCGAGTACGTGGCCGAGCTCGAGGGCCGCGACCCCGAGGCCCGCAAGCGGCGGCGTGTCGAGGGCAGCTTCGGCCTCCCGGGCTACGAGGCGCCCGACAGCGTGTGGTACTCGCAGCGGGAGCGGCAGCTGCAAGATGGGCAGCAGGCGGCGGCGGCGGCGGCGGCGGCGATCGAATACCCGTCCGAAGCGCCTGCCGAGGCCAGCGGCGGCGCGGGCACGGCCGAGACGGGCGACAACGACGCCGCGGCTGGCTCGGGCATTCTGTCCAGTGCGACGCTCGCTGCGCTGGCGCGTCAGAAAGAGCGAGCGAACGGGGGTCTGGTCTTCAAGCCGGCCAAGGAGACGAAACCCGTCGGCCTCCTGGTCGACTATGGAAGCGACAGCGATGATGGCGGTGGCGGCGAAGACAGCGACGGCTCATGATGATATATTGGATCTCTTCCGGTGGAATAGAGAAGGCCATGTAAGGCCACGAAGGCCTTCCAAGACCGCCTTGATCTGCTCCGTCGTTCCGGCGTTTTAGGGAGTGTGCTGCTCGTTGGGATGCAATAGTAGACGCCCGCCGGGCGGGATACCTCGACCAACCCGCTGCCATGGTGTGCGGAACTGCTTGTTCTGTATTCTAGGATAATTGTGTAAGATACCATAATGGAATGGCCTTCATGAAGCTTCGATGTCTTTTGTCCTTGTTGTCTTGCGAACGGCAAAGCACGATCATGTGACCGCAACATGTCATATTTATGGGGAATGCTTGTCCGGAGCCAATCAAATTCGGTCTTTGGTATTTTTCTGGTGAGCATTTTGTATCCGCGAAACCCTTTCCCGAAGACGACAAACGACTCGACGCAACCCGGCATCTGATGGCGCCACGAGCACAACTTGCAGGCGCCGCAGCTTGCTGCATGGCGTCTCTTCGGAGACCGGTCCTGACACCATGGCGGCCGGCGGTGGCGGCCTCCCCGCTGGCAGCGACACCGCTGGTGGCGCTCTTTGCGGCCTTGACGGTCCAGACACAGACACGGAGCGCGGGCATCCTGGCGCACCTGCGCGACAACCCGGGGGCGCACCAGAAGCGCATCCGCCTGGGCCGGGGACCGTCGTCGGGCAAGGGCAAGACGTCGGGGCGCGGCTCCAATGGCCAGAAGCAGCACGGCAAGGTCAAGCCGTGGTTCCAGGGTGGCCAGACGCCGCTGATCCGGACCTGGGGCCAGAAGGGCTTTGTGAATCAGTAGGTGCCCGTTCTGGTTCATGTTCTCTATTTCCTTGAGCTCACCATTCTCCTCTAGCCGCGCCGAAGTCATGTCCGAAGTCAACCTTGACCGCCTGCAGGACTTTATCGACGCTGGCCGGCTGGACGCGACCAAGCTGATCACGCCCAAGGAGCTGATCGAGTGCGGCCTGATCGGGACGGTGCGGGACGGCGTCAAGGTGCTGGCGCGGGGCAAGGAGGCGCTGCGCACGCCGGTGAACCTGCTGGTGTCGCGGGCGTCGGCGGGGGCGATTGACGCGATCGAGGCGGCGGGCGGGACGGTGGTGACGCGGTATTTCACGAAGCAGTCGATCCAGTGGCTGCTGGAGGGCAAGAGCGTGGCGTCGAGCGCGCCGCTGCCGACGGGCGCGGAGCACGTGGAGGCGGAGGTGGCGAAGCTGCGGGCGTCGCCGGTGCGGCTGCGGCGGCTGCCGGAGCCGACGAGCCGGTGGGACATTGAGTACTACCGCGACCCGGCGCACCGCGGCTACCTCAGCCACACGCTGCAGCCGGGCGAGTCGCCCAGTCTGTACTTCCGCGTGCCGAGCGAGCGGCCGGCGGCCAAGGGCGACCGCGTGGACGTGGGCGAGAAGAAGCGGAGGGCGGTGGGCGACCGGCTGTTCTAAGAAGCTGTAGCATTTCCATCCATGTGTCTCCAGCTTTGTTTTGTGTACTGTATATACGAGTAGAGAGCTTCCATGCATCTTTCTTCCCGGAGCTTGGCTTGGCACCGGAGGCGCTTCGCTTCGGCGGAGGATCCACTCTGATTGGTTGCCTAGTCCGCTTGTGGCAGGCGCGGGCGTCCCCTGCTTCGTGACGAGACAGCCACCCCGTACTCGTACAAAAGCCGCAACAGCTCTCTCGATCGACCGGATCACGCACACCCGGGTCCCTGCTCTGCCGTCCATCGTCTGCTACCGCCGGGCCCCTCTTGCCGGCTGCCGCAGGCCGTGCGTCCTCTGATCCGCGCATTGGCAGCAACCCGTTCCGCCACCCTTTTTCCTCTTGCATCGAAGCTTGGCACACATACCATCGGCGTTGCTCGCGGCTCCTGCAGGAAGCTTCCTCTACCCCCTCTACGATGTCTCTCTTCGGCTCGACGCCGCCGGACGAGGGCGCGATGGACCCGTCCATGAACGCGTCGTTTGCGCGGACTCGCCAGGGCCTGTTCGACGACGAAGGCACGCTGTCGCGGACGGCCTCGGACGGCCTGTTCAACGACGACGAAGACCCCGAGGGCAGCGGCGCGGTCTCGCCGTGGGACCTGCCGGTGCCGCGGAAGAAGCGGAGCCGGGGCGAGCTGCTCCGCCAGCTGCTCCCGGCTTCCGACGCCCCCGACACGTACGCCGAGGCCTTTGACGCCGTCGTGCGCGACGAGCCGGAGAGCAGCAAGGTGTCGGCGGGCGGCGTGGCACGCGCGCTCGCGGCGTCCAAGCTGAGCGCGGACGACCAGGCCGAGATCATGAACATTGTGGCGCCCGGCAGCGCGGGTGCGGGCAACCCGGTGGCGCTGGGCCGCAACGAGTTCAACGTCTTTCTGGCGCTGATCGGGCTGGCCCAGGAGGGCGAGACGGTCAGCCTGGACGGCGTGGACGAGCGCCGACGAAGTGCGTTCTCTCTTTCTCTGTGTTTAAACTCGCGTTGCTAATATGCTAGATCTACCTCGTGTCCAACTCTCCGGCCTCCTGGCAGCCGCTGCACCGCCGAAACCAACGCCGGCGAACCCGGCGGCGTCGTCGTCGCCGCCGCCGGCCATTTCCACAGGACTGTTCTCGGAGCAGTCCTCCGTACGGACGAGCAAGCCCTCCATCGATTTCCCGCCGGACGACCACGACCCGTGGAGCAGCGCGGACCTGCACAAAGACCACGACCATTCTGTGACGTCTGCCGCGGCGGACCGCAACGGCTCGTTCGGCTCCCACGCCAGCGACACCACGGCGGGGGCCCCAGCCCACCTGCGGACCACATCCAACTTCACCACCACACCAGACACGGCGGCACCGGCGCGGCCGCAGGGGCACCAGCGCGTGGTCTCTGCCTCGAACGGCCGCGGCGGCAATGGCAGTGCTGCGGGCTTGCCAGACCCGGCAGTCGCAGGCGGCGGCTGGGGCAGCACGCTGGGCGGCGGAAGTGCAGCTGCCGTCTTTGGCGATTACGCGTCGCCCCTGGCGGCTGGCCACGACGGTCCCGAGGACGACAGCGCGCCGGGCCGCGGGTCCGGCGACGGCCTGCGCACGGCGCGGACGGTGGGCAGCGGCCGCACGGGCAACGCGATCGAGGAGACGGTGGTGGTGACGCTGATCCCGGAGAAGGAGGGCCTGTTCATGTTCCAGCACCACAACTACGAGGTCTCGAGCTCGCGCCGGGGCATCAAGGTGGTGCGGCGGTACAGCGACTTTGTGTGGCTGTCGGAGTGCCTGTACAAGCGGTATCCGTTCCGGGTGCTGCCTCTGCTGCCGCCCAAACGCGTGGCCTGTGAGATGCACCCTGTCCCGTCTTCTTGTCTGCTCGGACGACGACTAACACGGAAACAGTCAACGGCAACCACCTGTCGAACGACGGCGCGTTCATCGAGAAGCGCAGGCGTGGCCTGGCCCGGTTTCTGAATGCGCTGGTGCGGCACCCGGTTCTCAGCACCGAGCAGCTGGTGGTGATGTTTCTGACGGTGCCAACGGTAGGCACCCGGATTTGCCTCTTTTTCCTAGCTGGCCGTGCATAGAGCTAACAACCCCAGGAACTGTCGGTCTGGCGCAAGCAGGCCAGCATCTCGGTGCAGGACGAGTTTGCGAACCGGTCGCTGCCGGCGGGGCTGGAGGACTCGCTGCCGGCGCAGCTGGACGAGCTGTTTGAGCGGACGCGGGCGGGGGTGCGGCGGTCGGCGGAGCTGTACATCACGGCGTGCAACGTGATGGACCGGCTGGTGAAGCGCGGCGAGGGCGTGGCCAACGACCACGGGCGGCTGGCGGTGTCGCTGCAGTCGCTGACGGAGGCGAGCGCGGGCACGTACGCGACGGACACCAACGACGTGCCGCTGCTCAACGACGGGCTGGTGGCGATGAGCAAGCACCTGCGGACGGGCCAGGCGCTGCTGGAGGACGAGGCCAAGGCGTGGGACGCGGGCGTGCTGGAGGACCTGAAGCGGCAGCGCGACGGGCTGGTGGCGCTGCGGGCGCTGTTTGAGCGGCGCGACTACCTGGACCGCGACGACATCCCGCAGCGCGAGCGGCGGATCCAGAAGAACGAGGCCAAGCTGGCGGCGCTGCGGGCGCGGCCGGAGGGGCTGGTGAAGCCGGGGGAGATTGACAAGGTGGTGGAGGCGATTATCAAGGTGGGTGCTTTGTCTTTGTCTCTCTTTCTCTCCGTCTGCTCGTCCTCGCTAACCCGGACCAGGACAAAGAGTCGATCGTGGCACAGCACGCGCGGTCCGTGTTCGTCAAGGAGTGCCTGCGCGACGAGCTGATCTACTTCCAGGCGACGCAGTACCACGTGTCGCGGTGGAACCAGGACTGGGCACAGGAGCGCGTCAAGTACTCGGAGATGCTGGCCGACAACTGGCGGCGGCTGCTGGACGAGCTGGACGGGATGCCGCTGGGCGACTGATCGGCGGGAGGTGGTGTCTGCTGTGCGTGCGGTGTGCTTTGCTTTTGCTGCTCGTTTTCCTGCGTCGTTGCTCGTTCTGTCTCTTCCTGTTGTTGTTTACTTGTCCCTTTGCGTGTCTGTCTTGCTAGCCGTCCCATTACCACATCTGCGTGTTCTCTTGAATCGGATCTGTTGTACAGGCATCCCTAGTCGTCGTGTTGTGCTTTGTGTTAGCCGTCGTCGAGAGGCCAGACACCGGCCGCCAGGCTAAGAGTACGATCACCACGCAACCACGGGAGATCTCCCTGCAGGAACCCCCCTGCATTCGTGCCATGTCTGCGTTGCGCTGGGCCATTGCACTGCCCGGACCGACGTGCCTGTCGTGGTCGGCGACAGGCGGCAGAATGGGATCACGTGCGGATACGCCGCCCAACCCCGCCAAGGGCTGGCCCCGTGGGCATCCCCCGCCCGCGAGACGAAACCGAAGCGGCGTAACGGACAGCAGCGCAACCAGCAGGCACCCGCACGTCTTTTCCCTCCCGTGCTTTTCCCGGTCTTTGCGTGCTACCGAGCACCCAGCCGACCTGCGCACGCGAACACCCGCCCGCCCCAGACGCGCCGGTGCCTCGTCGCGGCTCGCTGCAGCAAACACAGCAAACACCGCCAGCAACGATCGACAGCAGACGACACACACGACTACGCCGATACTACGACGCCGATCCGACTGTCCCCCCTCGCTGCGTCTAAGCACGGCCACCCGCCCGCCCAGCAGAGTGGTCTCCCAGCGCGCGCCGCGGTCGGGCCAAACGCACGACTCCGGGAATCCTCCCCTCTTCCTTGCTGCCTGGCTGGCACGGGCAGAACGCACGCGCGGCACGGGGAGTCGTCGGACCCAAGACGTCCGGCACGATGCCGCCGCTGCCGACCAGCTCGCAGCGCCATGCGCTGGCGCAGTTCATGCAGGCCACGGGAGCCAGCGAGCGGGCCGCGCAAAAGGTCAGTAGTTATCGTCGTTGCGAAGGGACGACGGGCGTGTGTGTGCAGGGCAGTGGTGTCGGTGCCCGTGTGCCGTGTCAGGAGCAGTGTCTGCACCGTTCTGTACCGGTGCTCGACGGGCCTCATCGCCCTTCGGGACGAACCAGCGCTGGCCACGAGACACAGAAGCGCGCTCTCCACCCGCGGCCGCCGCAATCGCCAATCTTGCTGGCCACAGCAGCCGAACGGGCGCGGCGGCGGCGCAGGGGGGCTCCCGCCTGTTGGTCGCCTGCTCGCTCTATTCGGCCCTATTCCTGCGGAGCACGGCCGACGCTTGGAACGTCACCGCCGTCCAGCGCCCGGCGGACCAGGGCGCACACCAGCACAGGGGGAGCACGGCAGCGGGCACGCCACAGCGACACAGCGCACACGGCACACGAGCACAGGCACCGGGGGCACAGACACACCGCGCACCGCGTCGTCCCTTGTCGCGCGCGCGCGCGCGCGCTCTTCGTCGCCCCGACGAACCGGGGGGCGTTTGGCGGCTTTTGGCGCTTTTTTTTTGCTGACCCGCGCCAATCGGCCGATTCTTGACCCACAGGCCCTGAAGAGCACACACTTCAACCTGGAGTTAGCGGCCGACTTGTAAGTGTCTTATTCCCTATGTATTTCCTCGGTTTTTTCTCTGTCCGGCTTGCCTGTTTGGTCTTTTTTTCTGGTTTTCCTTTTTTTTCCCCTTGATTTCCTATTTGCCCTCCCTCCATACACACCCCCCCCGTCCCTGGCGCACCGGCAACCTGCGGATCGGCAAAGACGACCTTGCCAACACACCGATCACAGATCTGCCGTTTCCTCTTCTTCCTTGGCCCCCGGTTGATCGACGTCACCGCTCCAGCGGCCATGGCCCCGTGAAGCCGATAAGAGAAGATTCGCACTGCCGCCCACGCCCCGCGCCGCCTCCGTGCCACGACCGCCCGGCATGGGGTTGAAGGGCTTCCTCCGGATCGCCACCGACAAGCACGGGAGAAAAGACGCCGACCGGCAACGGAAGCGCCAAGCCGACAAAGATGCCACAGGGTACGCCGGCGTCGATGTGCCCCGGGAGACGGCGGGACCTGCCTTCTGTTCTCTCGTTTTGCTTTTGCCCGTCTCAGACACGCTCGAACACCCCTGCGCTTTGCGTTGTCATCTCCCAACAGAAGGACGCGGAACTGACCCCTCAACAGGTATTTCAATGGCATGGCCGCAGGCGACGCCGGTGCGGCCGGCCTCGGCCCCAAGCTGGACAAGCTGTTTGACGAGTTGCGAGGTATGCATGATTCTCCCACTACCCGAGGGGTTTCCCTGCACCTGCTGACAGGCACAGACCCAGCAGAAGACGCAAAAGACGCACTGGGCGTCGAGTCGACGATGAACTACCTCACGTCGCTCGGGCTGAACCCGGAGACCAGCGACGTGTTTGTGGCCCTGGAGCTGGTGCAGGCGCCGAGCCTGGGCGAGATCACCCGCCAGGGCTTTGTCGACGGCTGGAAGAGCACGCTGGCCAACGCGACCAAGGCGGACCAGGCGGCGTACCTGGCCGAGCGCGTGCGCGCGCTGGCGACGGACCCGGCCTACTTCAAGCGCGTGTACCGCTACACGTTCACCAGCGGCAAGGAGCCCGACCAGCGCTCGCTGAGCCTGGACAACGCCATTGCCTTTTGGCGCGTGCTGTTTGCGCCGCCGGGCCGCCCGTGGAAGACGGCGGCCCACGACTGGACCGAGCTCTGGATTGCCTTTCTGCAGGAGAAGTGGACGCGCTCCGTCAACCGCGACATGTGGAACCAGACGCTCGAGTTCGCCACCAAGAGCATGGCCGACGAGACGCTCGGCTTCTGGTCCGAGGACGGCGCCTGGCCCAGCGTCATCGACGACTTTGTCGCCTGGTTCCGCGCGCGCGAGGGCCAGCCGGACAAGACGGTCCGCTAACCGGGGCCTGTTCTGCCGAGTACGTTGCCATGCCATGCACTATTAGTCTATTACAGTTACGACGGGGCCACGCCCACAGCATACATCTTTATCGAACCATCCCGCATTCGTTTTCCTCGTGTATTTCAATATCGTACAGACGGAGGGAGGCAGCCGTCGTCGGGAGTAAATCTTTTCGTCAATAGGGACCCCGTGGTGTGTTCAACTCCGCTCAAACGCCTGCGACCACAGGATCGGCCCGTACCGCGCCGTCGTCTCCAGCTTGCCGTCGCCCAGCCGCACGCACGCCGTCCGGATCACCCGCGGGTCCAGCGCCAGCGTCGCCCGCGTCGTCTTCTGCGCCGCAATCGTGCTGTCGAACCGCAGCACAAAGTAGTGCCCGCGCATGTACTTGACGTGGTGCTTGGCCACCGGCCGCGGCAGCGAGAACACGCCCCAGTTGGCCACGGACCGGATCACACCGCCGCTGCGGAGGATCGACTGGCCGGTGGTGAAGACGATGCTGGGGGGTTAGCGGGGGGTCGCATAGGGGGGGATGGAGTAGAGTTAGGAGTCGGAGGCTCACTCTCGGACTTCGTTTGCCGTGCCGGGCCGGGCCTAGAAGGGGTCAGTCTGCTGCGTTCCTGGTTGTCGTCGTTGTCTGCACAGTTCTCAACGTACAATGCCGATCAGCTCGTAGAGCATGCTTGCAGAGGGGAGGGGGGCGAAGGAAGGAAAAAGCACAAGTCGCCCGTCCACAGTGGTCTCCGCGGAATAGGGTCAAGCAACGTCTCGGGGCCGGGGTGTCGCGAGTGCGCTGTCGATTGGGGTCGCTTCTTGACCGGGCGTTCTTCGGTTTTTTTGGTGATGCGCTGAAGTTGGACCCGCCGCCGCCGAATTTGCGGAAGCGTGGCCGGCACGGAAAATCCCCGTTCCGGCCACTTACAGCAACAACTCGACGACGACCTTCGAAATGAAAAAGAAACGCCCAGCTGTCATTCTCAACTACCCAAAGATATAGCAAAACCACAAGAGAGCAAAAAAAACATTTTCATTTCCATTGTGGCTGGTTTCCCCCGCCCGAGCACCAAATACAAAAGCCCTTGTGCCCGTAGCCCCAACAAGATCTAGGCCAGAACCGCATCACAGAACGACAGAACGACAGAACGACAGAACGACAGAACGACAGGACGACGCCCTCTACTACCCCGGCATCCTAGACTCCCCCCCCCTCACCGGAACCGCATCGTCGCCTGCGGCCCCGGCCGCACGTTGCGGTCCACCAGGGCCCGCAGCCGCCGCGTTTCGTTGAGCAGCTGCTCCAGCTCCTCGCGCGCGCGCGCGTCGCGCACCGCCAGCGCCAGGTCCGCCACCGTCTGCTCCGCCCGGTGCATCAGGTCCGCCACCCACGGCGCCATCGCCGTGTCGCCGCGCGCCCCGCCGCTCAGCCCGGCCCCCGTCACCTCCACCTCGTGGCACCAGCTGGCCACCGCCGTGTCGATCCACTCCACCACCGCCTTGCGCCGCCGGCCCGTGAACGGCACCTCCTGCGTGTCCAGGATGCGCTCCAGCACCCGCACCAGCATCGCGTGCGACACCCGCAGCTGCAGGAACAGCAGCACCGGCCACGCCGGGTTCGCCCCAATCGACGCGTCCTGCTGCCGCGTCAGCGCGTACTCGCACAGCAGCGTCAGCAGCACGTCCACCGGGAAGATCAGCGAGTCCAGCGACGTGCGGTGCGCAATCGTCTGGATCTGCACCGACACCGCCTCGTACGGCAGCGGCGGCGGGCCGTCAGCCGCGGCCGCGGCCGCCGCCGCGCCGCGCCCCTTGTGCGCCTCCTCAAACTCGAGCATGCGCTGCTCCACCTCGGCGTGCGTGCTGTTGATCAGCTGCTTCCACGTCTCCGTGATGATCCGCGGGTTGTGGTAGTCGGCCGCATTGAAGATCAGCAGACAGAGATCGTAGTAGCCAGCCTGGTCGGCGTAGCCGTTGAAAAGCTGGGATGTTAGCATGGCACAACACACATAAGGGAAGGGAAGGAGGACTCACATCTGACAGCTCGTGGACCGGCCCGTCCAGGTCCTCCTCGATCTGGACCTTGCGCTCGTCCGGAATGCGCTCGTCGGCCAGCAGCCGCTCCAGCAGGTCGTCCTGGATGTGGGCAATGTCCAGCAACTCGGTCACGGCGTGGTTGAGCTCCTGCTGGCGCTGGCCGCTGACGCCGGCCGTGGTCACGCTGGCGTTGGCCTTGGCGCGGCTCAGCAGCGTGATGCGGTTCTTGATGGACACGGCAAAGCTGGACTGCGCCAGGTTGAACTGCACCTCGGCCGCGCTGAAGAACAGGCTGCGGTGCGTGTAGAAGCGGCACAGCAGGTCCGCGTGGCGCGCGTCCACGGCCGCCAGCCGCTGCAGGAACGTGATGACGTGCGGCGAGTCGATGGCCAGCAGCCGGTCCGCCAGGTCCTCCTCGATGTACCACTCGTACAGGTCGAAGTGGAACACCTCGTCGTCCGAGTCGTTGACCACGCTGTACGCCTCCAGCCGCTTCGTCGCCGACAGCGTCGGCCGCCCGTCCACCAGCTCCGGCTCCGCGCCCGAGTCCAGGTCCAGCTGCCGCAGCACGCTGTGGATCAGGTCGTAGCAGCGCTTGCGCGCCGCCCACTGGCCGCGCCGCGCGTCGTGCTCCGGCTTGCCGTCGTTGACCCACGCCAGCGCCGCGTTGCCGCGGTCCGCCTCCTTGGCCACCGCCAGGCACAGCTGGATCGCGCCCGCGTAGTACTTGAGCTGCACGTACTGCGTCACCGCCGCCGTCAGGTTCGCAAACGACAGGCTGCCCGCCACGCGCTCAAACAGCCGCAGGCTCTCGTTCAGCAGGCTGCGCGCCGTGCTCGGCGACTTGATCTGCTCCGACGCCCGCTGCAGCTGCTCCTGCGCCTTGAAGATCACCACGTCGTCGGGGCTGCAGAAGCTGCCACAGCGCCGCCGCAGCGCGTCCGCGACCGTCTCCACGTTCGACCCGCTCTCAATGTTGCGGTTGACAATCGCCTTGACCAGCGCCTTGGCCAGCTCCTTGCCGTCCGGCTTCGAGAACAGGCTCTCGTACGTCAGCACGCGCAGCTCCTCGCGCGTCGCCTCGTCCAGCCGCACGTAAATGTCCGACACGCGCTCGTCAAACAGCATCAGCACAAACGAGATGCCCTCCGAGATGCTCTCCATCAGCTTCTGCAGCGCGTGCAGCGCCTGGTGCTCCGCCTGCAGCGCAATCTCCTCGTTGCGCGACGCGCCGCGGATCTCCGCCGGGCCCGACAGGCCCTGGATCGAGCCCGCGTTGGCCCGCAGGAACGTGCGCAGCCGCTCCAGCGTCTCCTGCGTCAGCGTCAGCTTGCTGATCGGCACCGTCGAGCTGACCAGCACGCCCGCCGCCGAGAACTCGCGCGTGATCACGCGCGCGCCCCAGAGCGTGCGGATCAGCCGCGTCAGGTACAGCACCAGCGCGTCGTGCCGCGACGACAGCTTCACCGTCTCCACCGTGACGTTGCCGTCCGTCTCCGACACCGTCGGCTGGCCGCCGTAGTTGACAAAGGCCGACCGCGCCCGGTCCTCGGTCGCCTGGTCGACGGCCCGGCTCGTGCCCGAGCGCAGGTCGCTGCCCTGGCCGCACGCCACGGCCAGCGCCGTCGAGATGGTCTCGACGCGCCCGTACAGCTGGATGAACTTGCGGATCTCCTTGTCAAAGACCTCGTCGCCGCCAAAGGTCTGGATCGCCGCCGCAAAGATGTCCACCAGCCGCCGCCGCCGGATCACGTGGATGCCGTCGTTGGTCAGGACGGCAAACTCGCTGGGCGGCGCGTCGAACTGGACCGCCAGCTCGTTGCCGAAGCCCAGCGGCTGCTGCACCGCCGCAAACGGCTTGGTGATCAGGCCAATGTCCAGCGCGTCGGTCGCCTTGCCCAGCGAAATCCAGTTGCCGTGCTCGTAGTACTTAAGCGCCGAGGCCGGCGTCGTCACCTTGATCTTGCCCGTCTCGGGCGCCGACAGGAACAGGCGCAGCTCCTGGCGCTTGACAAAGTCCAGGCAGTAGCCCGGCGGGAACCGCGTGCCCTTGACCGTCGGGTCCAGGGAGCGTGACTGCAGGTCGATCGTCGGATCGGCCGCGAGCAGCGAGCGCGCGGCGCCGTTGGCGCCCAGGCCCTGGCCCGGCTCGCGCGGCGGGAACTTGACGTACTGCACCTGCATGGACTGGGGCGCGGTGTTGGAGGCGTTCATGGTGTAGGAGGCGGAGCTGGTGGCGCTCAGGAAGAGGCGGCACCCGGTGCTCGTCAGGGCCATGAGGTGCAGCTTGGACGCCTCCTGCATGGCGATGGGGCTGATGTTGACAATGGACATGCGGTCGGTCAGCAGCGGTGACGACGTGATCATGTGGGTGATGTCGCGCAGGCAGTCGTTCTTCTGTTTCTCGATGACCTTGGTCAGCTTGTCGGGCGCCTCGATGTGGTACGTGCGGATGGTCGACTTGTTCGACAGCGTGTAGAGCAGGTTGCGCGAGTTGTCGACGACCATGGCCACGAGGGCCTCCGAGTTGCGCTGGGTCCAGAAGTCGATCACCGGCAGCGCGGGCACCACGGACGACCAGCCGGGGTGGCTGTGGTTGGTCTTGCCGACGCGGTTGGAGAACCACTTCTCCTCCTGCTGGTAGTAGATCTCGTGCACGTCGGTGTCGGTGACGCCGCCCAGGAAGATGCGGCCCGAGGCCGTGCCGACAATGTGCGACACGTTGGCGCTGCCGCGGTGGATGGACATCTTTGTCTGGTAGAGCGAGACGACCTTGGACCCGTTCGGGGCCGGGGCGGCCTCGACGCCGAGCAGGATCACGTCGACCTCGGTGGCCACGACGAGCACGTGGCTGATGTTCTTCACAAACACGCCGGGCTTGGGGGGCACCAGGCCGACGGCGGTGATGGCGTGGGGCTGGTCCTCGAAGCCGATGATCTCGGGGTTCGGCTGTGTGTAGTCCCACAGGAAGAGGCTGCTGTCGATGCAGGCGTAGGCGTGGTTGATCTCGGTGAAGAGGCCCATGGTGGTGACCAGCTGCGAGACGTTGTACCGCTCGAAGATCTGGTCGGGGATGGGGTAGGTGTGGGTTTTCTGGAAGGGCGCCCAGGGCGACTCGGCGCCGTGGATGTCGTACTCTGATGATGCACCAGCTGGAGGATGGTCAGTTGGTTCACAGGACCCAAGGAGACACGAAGGAGGATACTCACGCCGGCAGTACGAGTCCAGATCTGGATAGCTGTCATCCAGCTGCAGCACCCGGTTCACTGACCCGGCCGCCTTCAAGACGGGCGGCAGCTCCAGCGGCGGCGGCAGAGGCGCCGCGACATCGGGGAGGCTCGGGGCGGCGGCGGGCTCGCGCGCCTGGGCGGCAGCCAGCGACGCGCTCCCCGGGCCCGGGACGGGCGGGGCGAGGTCGAGAAAGGACCGCCGCGCGTCGGTCCGAGAGACGGGGGCGGGTGTGGCGAAGAACGCGCCCGGGATTGGGCGTCTGGGCGTCAGGGTGGCCATGCTCGGTGCTCGGTTGCTTTGCTTGGCTGCGTTGCTTTCCGACGCCGGCACCGGGAGTCTGCAGACGACGGGCGCGCCGACAGAGGGCGAGACGGGCAAACACGCCAAACGAGAGGGCAGGGCAGCGAAGGCTGGACGCCAAGCAGCTCAGACAGAATAACAAAGAGAAGAGGGAAACGAAGGAAAACAAGAGAAAAAAGGGGGCAGCAGGACCAAAACTAGCTCTGTGCACGCTCGCTTCGTCGGGGAACCATCCGTCGCGTCGGGATCGATGGGCGCGCGCGATGGAGGCAGGTCGGGGATGGAAAAGGCGGCCGTGGAGGGCGTCTGCTGGCCGGGGAGGGTGGACACGCTGGGTGGTGAGGCTGGGAGGTCGACTGGTTTTCTGCCCAGAATTAAAAACTCGGACGCGAAGTTGTCGCGCAAAAGGCGCTAGTCCCGAAAAGGGTGTTGAGCTTCCCTGTGCCTGGCTGGAGCCTCAGGCACCAGAGCAGGCACCAGAGCCGTGTCTGAACATATATGGACGGGTTATCTTTTAATTCTGCTGTATACAATAGCAATGCTAGGTGCGGTCATTCCTCCGTCATTTCTGCTCCCGTAAGCCATTATACTGTTTCCCTAGAGCTCCTCTCCTGCGGCCTATCAAACGGACAAACGCCCGTCTGCAGCACCACGTCCGTTCGACGCCCGTTCCCGTCCGTTCCCGTCCCTTTCACGCCATCTCCGCTTAGGCCTTCTTTGCCTCGCGCGCCGCCTTGCGCAGCGCGCGCGCGCGGATGTCCTGGTGCATCTTGAGGTTGTACCAGATGACCAGGCGGTTGCCGACGCCCAGCGTGCTCTCGACGGCGAACTGCAGCAGCGCGTGCGTCCAGAAGGGCGTGTAGGTGTAGGCAAACGCCTGCCAGCCGCGGCCGGTCTTGCCCAGGGCGGCGCGCACAAAGGCCTTGGGCGTGGGGATCAGCAGGCTCGCGCGGCGCACCTTGCTCATGGCGGACACGACCAGGTAGCTGAGCACGAGGAAGGCGTCGACGCCGCTGGGCTGCAGCTCGGCCGCCAGCGACGCGTTCCAGTGCTGCAGAAAGGCCTTGCTGCCGCTGTACGTGGCCAGGAACGGCGTCGGCAGCCAGCCGCCAAAGGAGCCCATGGTCAGGATCAGGCCGCGCTTGCGGCGCACCATGCCGGGGGCGACGACCTTGGTGGTCTTGAGCGTGCCCAGGCAGTTGATGGTGACAATGTCCTGCAGCTCGGCGTCGGGCGTCTCCAGGAACGACACCGGGATGCTGTGGCTCTGGCCGACGTTGTTGACGAGGATGGCGACGTCGAGCCCGTCGACGAGCGCGGCCAGGCGCTGGTAGTCGGCGTCGTCGTTGCGGCTGTAGTCCATGGCCAGGACGCGGGTCTGCAGGGCGGCGGCGGCGTGCTTCTGCTGCAGCTGGGCGGCCAGGGCGTCGAGCTTGGCCTGGGTGCGCGAGACGAGCACGAGGTTGAAGCCCTTGGCAGCCAGCTGGGTGGCAAACTCCTTGCCGAGGCCGTCGGAGGCGCCGGTGACGACGGCCCACGAGCCCTTCTTGCCGTATTTGCGCAGCTGTAGGGCGAGAAGATGTCAGAGACGAGGAGGCACAGAAAGACGAGGGAGGGATAGGACGCACATTGGTCCCGCTCAGGACAAAGAGGTTGGCAAAGAAGCCCAGCCACGACAGCACGGTGCTGCCCAGGTACAGCGCGCCGACGACGGCAAAGGCCGCCTGCACCGGGCCCGGAACGGCAGCGAGGGCCTGCTTGAGAGCATCCATGGTAGGCGTGGGATGTGCGTGCGTTGTGCAGGTGCAGAGTTTGCAGGAGTGGTGTCGGGAGCAGCGGTGGGATGCTCGGGTTCTTGAGGAGTCGGTTTGTTGAGTGGGATTTAGGGCGCCCCACCCACAATCCCAACTCGGAGCTACCCCTGGAAAGCACGACCAGGAATCGATTCGTAGAACCTGTCCTTGACAAAAACGACCGACTTTTCATCGACCAACCTCTTTCCAGCCGCAATTCACAATGGACGCTGTGCGGGCCTACCTCCCTCCTCCGGAGCAGGGACTCCTTCCCTACTATCTTCTTCTGGTGCGTGTGACAGCTGTCAAGAAACAGACCGGACAGAGCCGACAAAGAGAGCTGACGCGTTTCTTCCCCAGGTCGGCGTCGTCTCGATCGGCAACTCGGTGCAGAACCTGGCCACGCTGCACTACACGCGGCGCATCTACAACGGGCTGTTTGTGCGCAACCCGCAGGCGGGCGGCGGCGGCGACGCCGAGGACCGCGTGGACAAGCTGGTGGCGGTGGCGCCCGGCACGGCCGCGGCCGGCACCCCGGCCGCGCAGGACCAGGTGACGCCGCTGGCGGCGCGGGTGTTTGCGGTGTGGACGACGCTGGCGGCGGCGATCCGGCTGTACACGGCGCAGGACGTGGGCAACCGGGCGCTGTACCAGCTGAGCATCCTGACGCACGTGGTGGCGGCGGCGCACTTCACGTCGGAGCTGCTGGTGTTCCGGACGCTGCGGCTGACGGGGCCGCAGCTGTTCCCGCTGGCGGCGGGCTGGGGGGGGACGGTGTGGATGGTGCTGCAGTACGGGCACTACGTGGGGTAGAAGTATACTTGAATGGATTATTTTACAGCAACGTCCTTGACTATCACAGCGTCCTCGATCACAGCACGTCCTCGATCACAGCACGTCCCGATCACAGCACGTCCCGATCACAGCACGTCCCGATCACAGCACGTCCCGATCACAGCACATCCTCGATTACAGCAACGTGCGGTACAGAGGCCCGCCGCACGCGCGCAGGCGGTCGGCGGCCTGCTCCGGGGTGATGTCGCGCTGCGGCTCGGCCAGCAGCTCGTAGCCGACGAGGAACTTGCGCACGGTGGCGGAGCGCAGCAGCGGCGGGTAGAAGTGCATGTGGAACCAGCTGCTGGCGGCCTCGTCGTCGTCGCACGCCAGCGGCGCCTGGTGCATGCCGGAGCCTGGGGGGGGGTTAGCGACAGAGTGTCCTGATAAGAGGGGGGCAGACGCACTGTACGGAAAGCTCGTCTCGAACAGGTTGTCGTAGCGGCGCGCGACGTCCTGGATGGCCTCGGCCAGAAGCAGGCGCTCGTCGGCGGTGAGGTCGACGAGGGCGCGCACGTGGCGCTTGGCCAGCAGCAGCACCTCGAAGGGCCAGACGGCCCACCACGGACACACGACCAAAAAGGCGGCGTTCTCGAAGACGACGCGCTCGCGCTTGGCCTGCTCGAGGCGCGCGTAGTCGCCCAGCAGGTGGTGGCCCGCGTGGGCGGCGCGGTACGCGCGCTGCTGGGCCAGCTCCTTCTCCGGCTCCTGCGGCAGGCTCGACGTCGACCACACCTGGCAGTGCGGGTGCGGGTTCGAGCAGCCCATGGCGGCGCCCTTGTTCTCAAAGATCTGCATGTAGCGCAGCGACGACGCGCCGGCGCCCGCGGCCGGCGCGACGACGGCGGCGTGCGGCGACGGCGGCAGCGTGCGCAGGGCGTGCGCGGCGGCGGCGGCGAGCGGGCTGGCCGGGTCGACGTGCGCCGCGTAGATGCGCGTCCAGGCGTCGACGACGGGCAGGATCTCGGCGGCGGCCATGTCGGCCAGCGTGGCGTCGTGCTTGGGCGAGAAGGTCATGACGTAGCAGCGGCCGGTGGTGGCCTCGGCGCGCAGCAGCAGCGACTCGAGCTCTGGGGGCAGGGTTAGCAGAGAACGAGGAGCGATACAAGGACAGGGCGGGAGGACGGCCACGCACCATCGCTGGCCTCGGGCGTGTAGGCGGCCTGCTCCTCCTTGACGGCGCTGTAGTCGTTGACAAAGACAAAGGGGCTGTCGTAGGGCGGGTTGGGGTCGCCGTAGGCGCGCTTGTTGCCGGGGCAGAGATAGCAGGCCGGGTCATACGCGGGCAGGACATTCTTGGATGGCGCCTCCTGCTGGCCTCTGGACAGAGTTAACAAGCCAAGCGATAGAACGACAACAACAACAGGCCACCTACTGCCAGGGCCGCTTGGTGCGGTGCGGCGACACAAGCAGCCATGTGCCCGTGAGCGGGTTGAAGCGGCGGTGCGAAATATCGTTGAGAACCTCGTCGGGCATGATGAAGCAGGGGGGGGGGGGTGTGGGTGTGTGTTTGGTGTGTGTGTCTGTGTGTGTGTGTGTGGTGTCTCACTCTGTACACGTAGTGCGTGGCGGCTGAGGACGCGCGAAGCTATGACAACCTTGCGTCGCAAGGCGGGGTCCTGGCGCATTGGAATGATGAAATCCACCGGCACGCGGCGGGCTTGTCCCGTTTGGGTCGCATTGCAGAAAGATCTTGCAGGGTCGTCGTCAGCATGTGATGTCGGTCGTCCTACGTCTTACAGCTGCCCGAGCAGTTATTTGTGATTTGAACAACGCTGTAGTTTACACACCGTACCCCCTCGCGGTTCCACTGGAACTCGTATTCCGGCTCCTGCGGCTGGACGACCTTCCCGCCGGAGCAGCCGCTAGAATACAAAGAGAACAATACGGAAAAAAACTGCAGGTGCTCGTGCCCGCCGCAAGGCCGTCACCATCCGCTTTGGGCCTAATGACGTACGGAAAACCGCGAAACCCCCGCCCCATCCCCGCCCCGCCTAACTGGATTCTTCCTGGCCCGGGCCCGCGAGCTGCTGGGAGGGCTTAGCGCGGCCAGAGCTGCGAGCTCGAGCGGGGAAGGAACGACTTTGTCCACGACGACGTGCTTCACCGACTCGTCCGGCGGGTGGGCGGCCGGGTGGCGTATAAGAGGGCTGGGCCTTACTCATGGGTAGCTGTGTCTTTGTGTGTCTGGTCTTTGTGTCTGCTCTGTCGTGTCTGCTCTGTCGTGTCTGCTCTTGTCGTGTCTGATCGTGTCTGATCCTCATCTTGTCTCGGTCGTCGTCGTTCTCTGTCTTGTCCTCGTCTTCCTCTCCTCCAACATCATCACCACCATGCTCTTCTCTGCCCTCCTCGCCACCCTCGTGGCGGGCCACGTCGCCGTGGCCGCCCCCGCATCGAGTGCCGTCGCCCGCGCGGCGGCCGCCCTGGACGAGCCCATCCCGCCGACCGAGGACCCGTGGTACAGCGCGCCGTACGAGTTCGACCACGAGGCGCCCGGGACAATCCTGCGCGTGCGGCCGGCGCCCGGCAACCTGACGACGGTGGCGGGCAGCAACTGCTCGGCGGCGTACCACATCCTGTACCGCACAACCAACAGCCGGTACCGGCCGACGTGGGCGGTGACGACGCTGTTTGTGCCCAAGACGCCGCAGGCGGCGCTGCTGTCGTACCAGACGCCGTACGACTCGGTGTCGCTCAACGCGGGGCCCAGCTACGCGCTGTACGGCGGCGTGGGCAGCGACGTGACGGACGCGCTGGCGCGCGGCTGGTTCGTCAGCGTGCCCGACTACGAGGGCCCGCTGGCGTCGTTCACGGCCGGCGTGGTGTCGGGCCACGCGACGCTGGACGGGCTGCGCGCGGTGCTCAACTCCGGGAGCCGCTTCGGCGTCCCCAACAACACGCGCGCCGCGCTGTGGGGGTACTCGGGCGGCGGGCTGGCGTCGGAGTGGGCGGCCGAGCTGCAGGTGCAGTACGCGCCGGAGCTCACGATCAGCGGCGCGGCGCTGGGCGGGCTGACGCCCAACGTGGTCAACGTGCTGACGGCGATCACGGGCCAGGCGAGCGCGGGCCTGGCGCCGCCGGCGCTGCTGGGCATCACGAACCAGTACCCGGAGCTGTACGACAAGCTGGCGTCGCTGCTCAAGCCCAGCGGCGCGCACAACCGCACGGGCTTCCTGGCGGCGCTCAACATGACGCTGGGCCAGTCGATTGCGCACTTTGCCTTCCAGAACATCTCGGCCTACTTCGAGGACGGCTTCGCCGACGTGCTGACGCCGGCGAACCTGCAGATCGTCTACCGCGACGGCATCATGGGCTACCACGGCGTCCCGCAGATCCCGCTGTACGTCTACAAGGCCGTGCACGACGAGGCCAGCCCCGTCAACGACACCGACGCCCTCGTCTTCAAGTACTGCACCGTCGGCGCCAACATCCTGTACGAGCGCGCCACCATCGGCGGCCACTCCGCCGGCGCCATCAACGGCGCGCCCTCGGCCACCGCCTGGCTCGAGAGCGTCCTCGGCGGCACGTACGCCTTCCAGTACAACGCCACCGGCTGCACCGTCCGGGACGTGGACTGGAACATTACCTCGTTGCCGTTTTAGGGGGTGGGCACGAATGGATTTAATACTGTTTTAATTCTGTTTTAATTCTGTTTTAATTCTGTTTTAATTCTGTTTTTAATTCTGAATTTAATGCTGAATATTACTGAATTCATAATGGGATTTAACACCGACTCAAACTGGATTTAATCGAAAATCCAATTAATTCTGCGGATTCAACCACACAACACCCATGGCTTCCATCTCCATCCGCACCGCCATCGCCTGGGCCGACGCCCCCCGCGAGGAGCCCACGTCCACGCTGGTGCTGACATCCCCCGGCCGCCGCTTTGTCGACATCCGCATCCTGTGGGACGCCGCCGGCGCCGGACCGACCCCGCCCGCCGCCCGCCTCGCCGCCACCGCACACTTTGCCGGCCTCGACTGGGCCTTTGCCGGCACGTCGACCATGACGCCGCTGCCCGACGACGACGAGGCCACCGCGGCCGGCGCCTGGAACCACTGGATCGACAGCCGCCCGGGCGCCGCCGCCGCCGTCGACGCGGGGCTGTGCTACCCCCTGCCCGACGGCACCATGCGCGAGGTCGGCACCATGGCGCACCCGGCGACGGGCGTGCCGACCGCGTACGAGGAGCTGTGGCAGGACGAGGCGCCGGCCGCGCTGTCTTCTTCCGCAACAGCATCCTCGCCGGCCGCACCGTCTTCTTCCGCAACAGCAGCATCCTCGCCGCCGCGCTGCGTCGTGCTGCAGCTGGGCGCCGACAACGCCGCCGCCGGCGACGACAACCCCGCCGGCCTGGTCGTGCGCCTCGGCCGCTTCTGCCAGGGCGTCGTGCGCACCGGCGCGGACCGCTTCGCGGCCGAGCGGTGGCAGTGGGCGGGCGCCGCCGCCGGCTGGCAGCGCGTGTTCCGCCACGGCACGGGCGACCTGCCCATCGGCGCCCTGTTCGCGGCCGACGCCGGGCCCGGGCTGCGCGCCGGGGCGCACGTCACGGACGCCGAGGGCCACGCATGGGCCGTCGTCGAGGCAGAGGCACTGGACAGCATTGATACACAGCAATAAAAACATGTCGCATCCGTCCCCCCAAACAGCTATAGAGCCTTGTCACCCTACTCATCTCCCCCTACTCATCTCCCCCTACTCCCCCCCCCAAACAGCCCTTCTACCCCCCCCAGGCTCACCCAGCCCAGCGCCGCCGCCCCCATCTGCAGCACCTGCCACAGCTCGCCCAGCGTCGCGCCCGCGTCCGGGTCCGCCGAGTCGCCGCGGGCCGCCGCCGCCAGCAGACCGGCGACCCAGTGTCCCTCGTCGTCGTCGTCGTCGCCGCCATCCCCCTCCCCCTCCCCGTCGCCCAGCGCCACCCCCGCCACAAACGCCAGCGCCAGCGTCACCCACGCGCACGCCTCCTCGGCCGCGACGCTGCCGGGCGGCTGGCGGAACTCGATCGTGCCGAGGCCGCCGCCGCCGCCCTTCTTCGCCAGGTGCGCAAAATTCCACTTGAACACCTTGCCGTGCACAAAGCTGCGCGTCTTGCCGTGCGCGCGCCCGTACGCGCAGTCGGGCGGCAGCAGGTTGACGGCGGCGGCGGCGTCGGCGGCGTGGCGGGCGTGGCGGCGGACGAGGGCGAGGCAGGCGGACAGGGGGGGGGGCCGGCCGTCGGCGCCGCCCGCCCCGAAGAAGTCGCTCTCCCGGTTCGACCGGCACCAGTACGCGGCCGACTGCTGCCGCGCCGCCGGCATCAGCGCGTCCAGCGCCGCCTCAAAGTACAGCACGGCCGCCGCCAGCCGCGCCACCGCGCCGCCCGCCAGCGCCCGCGGCACGCCCGACACGTGCACGTGCGTGCTGCAGTGCGCCGACGGCACCACCGTGTACGCCGCGTGCACCGCCGCGAACACGGCCGCCACGTCGGCCGCCCAGCGCGCCTCGGCCGCCGCGTACACCGGCGACACCAGCTCGACGCCCCAGAGCGGCGGCTGCTGCTGCGCCCCCCCCGCCGCCTGGCTCGGGATCGTCACCTCCGGCACCACCGCCCACTCGCGGTACGTCTCGGCGGCAGCAGCGGCGGCGCCGCCGCCGCGCTTGCCCGTCTGCACGTGGTTGCGGATGCCCGCCTTGGCCAGCCGCTTGCTCACGTCGTCGGCCAGCGCGCGCCACGAGGCAAAGGCCTTCTTGCGGCCGCCGAGCAGCAGCTCGAGCTCGACGCCAAACTGCAGGGACTGGCCGGTGCTGCCCATGGTGCTATAGCAAGAAAGAGGAGAATGCGTATGTATGCGAAGAGGATGCAAAGGATGCGGAAAGAAACGACAAGAAACCCTTCCCGTGCGTCCTTTATATACACGGAGCGCCAGGCAGACAGCCGGACGGTTGGCCCTCTCCCGACAAGGCACCGGCTAGGCCCTTTAATCGTCTTTCGTCTCTCGTCGTTTGGGTCCGTCGTTTGAGGTTGGCCTGGCGCGCGAGACCAGGAGCCTCGGCCGACCTGGTCTGTCTCGACTCCGTTCATCGCGCCTGGCTCGCCGCGGTCCATCACCCAGACCGCATGCCCAGGGACGGCCAGGCCAGGAGGTCCCATCGGTCTCGCTGTCTGCTGCCGGCCAACGACCCCTCAGAGACACACACCCTTCTCGCGCGTCCGTGACGCGTCAAGGGGCCTGCCGGGCGGCGTGAAACCGATGGGAGGCAAGAGACGCCGTCGGACGCGAGCAGCGGCCGTTGCTCCAGAGGGTGTAAGGTCCTTTGCCCAGAGGGTGTAGGAGGGTGAGTTCCGTGTGTCATGGTCTCTGTCCTCGCGTCACGGCAGACACCGTCACAGGGCACAGCGTCAAACAAGGCCCAGCCATGACAGCGCCAGGGCTGAGACAGGCGGCAAAGGCGGGCGCGGCGGCCAAGACACCGGCGCGGCCGCGCGCGGGTTTGAGCACAAAGGCCGTCTCGGCCACACACCGTCTGGCGCCGCGAGGATGAGAAACCACACGAGGGCCGCGAGGCCCAGCCAAGACGGGACCTCAGCCAAGCGGATCGAGTCACGCTCGCCTCCCAGGGTCACAGCGGCGGCCGACAGCAAGCAGAAAGGGACATAAGGGGGTGGAAGAGGGAGGGGGAGGGGGGTCTTGGAGCTGGTCTGACACAATAGGAAATGCTGGACAATGGTGTGGCCTGGCATGGCGCTTCGTGGGATGAGCAAGAGTGTGTACGAGTAGAGGGGCGAGGGGGGCTATAACAAAGAGTGGACGTCAATGTCTATACGAGTCGGCCAGGAGAGGACGAGGAGAGGGACATGCTAGGAATGACCAAGTCGCCCACAGCGAGCAGTGCTGCCGTGTCCGGGCTTGCCATTGTGACCGTTGTCCGTTTTGAGAGTCTTCTTGAGCTTCATGAGCTCCTCTACTGCAGACAGCCCCCCAACCTTGCCAACCCAGTCTGGTGTTCTGCCCACGCACCCGGAGCTCCCAGGATGCAAGGGCAAGGATGCAAGGATGCAAGGATACAAGGATGCCAGGATACAAGGGGTGCAAGGGTGCATGGAAGCGTGCAAGGATGTCTGCAGCAGGGGTCTGGTCTTGGGGGCCAAATCGGTCGTTGCCCAGCGCAGGGTTGGGAAAAATTATAATAATTTTATTACTGGCCGTAATAATAATTAATTCGACCTACGAGTAATAAAATAATTAATAATTAATTAATTACTGCCCGTAATAATAATTTTCAAAAATAATTAATTATAATTAATTATAATTTAATTACTCGGATTTTCTTACTAATCATATGACTAATATACTATTTTATAAAAAATTATTAAAATATATATATATAAAAAATAAAAAAATAAAATACCACTATAATTATAGGGAGTATACGCTGTATTATAGAGTGCATACCCTATAATTCAGCCCCATAAAATAATTAAATTATAATTAATTATAATTAATTAAATTCAGAAAAAATAATTTAATTTTTCTACGTAATAATAATTAGAAAATTATTCAGAATTCGTAATTAATTAATTATAATTAATTAATTACGGAAAATAATTAATTATCGAAATTTTTTTCCCAACCCTGATCACATGTGGCGCCTTGATTCGCAATGCGCCCGCACAGCCGCACCGGACCTCCCCCTCTGCAGGCAGAAGCGCACGCCAGCAAGGCAGCCTCGAGGGGGAAATAGCGGTGACAGGGCGAATGGGAGTGGACGCAGCAGGTCACGGAACGGTTTGGCGGTAGGATACGGCAACGTTGCAACTGGGACAGCACAAAAGAGAGATATGATCAATGAAACGGTGAACGAGTCAACACAGCTCTCCGTTCTGCACAGTCGGCACAATACGGGGTATGCCTGTGTCTGAATGTCACTCCGTCACTGGCCTCTGCCAGTAGGACCAGCGGACCAGCCTGGCTGCCATGGACCAGCTGTCCAAAGGAACCTGATAGACTCGTAAGGCTCGTAAGGCTTGCACTCACGCTTGCGCCAGAACCGGTGCCGCGCAGCGTGCATGCCTTACGCACATATGCCCATGCGCAGAGATGTCGCACTGCTGCAGGCCGACGCGAAGGGAAACAACCCGAGCGGTCTATTGGCATCACTGTACTCGTATTGTGCGGGATGCGACCGTTGCTGCCCGATCGTCAGATTCTACTTTTGCGCTGCATACCTCCTTACGTAACTGCGGACCGCTCCCGTCAGCAGAAATAAGGCGAGTGTTTACAGGCGTAAAAGATGGAGAACGGAAGCGGCGTTCGTCCGCTGGAGACCGAAAAAGGAGTCGGCGCAATTTGTTCAAAGAAACGCCGTTTGCTCGGGTGGAGTCCCTAGTTTCTCCGTTCACATGACAATCGCTCACCCGACCCGGGGGTGAATGAAAGAAAGCCGGGACAAACGAGATGAAAATAACCCGGAGAAATGGGCGCCGTCGGTTGTCACAAGCCCCCGGGCAAATCCCTTCCTCCTCCCGCCTCGGCGGCCTTTGTTTGCGCATCCGCGCGGAAAGGGAGACGGCAAGGGCGGAAATGCGGCCGCCCGCTGGTCGGATGCCTCGCTCTCTCTTGCTTTCGCAGTCTGGCCCCTTCTGCTGCTCTGCAAAGGCCTGGCCGTGACATCGTCATGCCACGACTCCATCGCTACGACGGTAGGAGGGAACTCGGACCCTTTTCCGACGGTCGGGTTTGCGGGTAAGGGTCCCATAAAACGGTGTGCTACGCTGCGCTGCTGGGGGGGGGGGGGGGGGGGGGGGGGGGTTGTTCTGGCACAGGCCAGTTTCGGCATCTGCCGCCTCCCAGGGCGCTCCCAATGGCTCCGTCACTAATACGGAGCAGAGCCGTAAGGAATGCTCTGGCGGTTTTCTCCCTCGGCATTTCCCCGCCCTACGGAGCACATTTGCCCGCGGTGCGATTGGGCTGTCTCAGATGGATCGTATCGTAACCGGCGACAAACGCTTCCCACGCACGCAATGGGCAATTGAGACACGTCGAGCTGCTTGGGCGGCCCGGTAAGCCTCGCGAGAGAAACAGCAAAAACACCGCCGGTCGGCTGATTCTCCAAAATCTCCGCTACCCCGTCTTTTAGGGGCGTTGGCGGAGCGCAGCTTCTCCGCAGTGCGCATCACGAGTCAACATCGCGGCCCACGATAGCCAACGACGAAGGACGCTATTCGGCTTCGCCCTGTTGCGGCTTCGCCCCGTGTGGGTATCTGCAAATCCCCCTTCCCCCCTCCCGG
Source organism: Ceratocystiopsis minuta (assembly GCA_001676865.1). Taxonomy (NCBI): domain Eukaryota; kingdom Fungi; phylum Ascomycota; class Sordariomycetes; order Ophiostomatales; family Ophiostomataceae; genus Ceratocystiopsis; species Ceratocystiopsis minuta. The sequence goes on from LZPB01000030.1 coordinate 38,345, forward strand.
TGATCAGGCCTCCGTGAACAACGTCCGCTGCTAACAGGAGGCGCGTGCGTCGGGCTTAAACGCCTCTTCGTTGTTGTTTCCTGTTTGCAGTTTTCTCTCCCTCTTTTGGTCCTCCACAGACGATGCGACACCCTCCCTCGTCATGCTTGCGTGACACAGCTCCCTATGATATCGATTACCCTACTCCGTACTCCGTATGCATTGCATGCGGATACGTCGCCTAACACCCACCCCCTGTTCCTACTCCATAAGAGGCTAACGATGCTGGGATAACTACTCATACGGAGTAGCCCGGGATCCGACCGAGAATTCATTTGCTGCCGGCAGTCGTCAATTGGAATGCAAACAATTGGCCAAGCATCCTCGCATGAGGAACTGACTCGTGACGAAGAGAACGATCGCCATTGCATCTCTTCATTTTGTTTTATTTTCCCACTTTAAGACGGGGTCGTCTGCTTCCTACGACGTATATGCTCTATCGTTTTCTTTGTTTCGTACTTTTTGCAGTAGGGAGTAAAAGCACCTCCTAAACTTCATCCACAGCTCTTTGTCGGAAGTACTGTCCGCCTTCCCGTCCGCTACTCCGTACGCGGAGCCGCGTTTCGCCCCGTCCAGGCCCGGGGAGACCTCGCTACACGGAGGGCACAATTCATCAGGTCACAGGCCACAGGTCGGGCTCCGTTTTCGTCCTGGGGAGCTGCTTCCGGACAGATCCACCGTTTTATCCCAGGTCTCGTGGTCCCGTCAGCGGGGGCTACAGGGGAGGTGGCCCTGTAAATGTGCACATTCCCTACGGGGCACAGGCCGTTTCTTCGGCCTCGCTAGGAATGATCCCCGCTGCCCGAACCCGAGGTGTAGAATAAGCGTCGGCTTTCTGGAAACGGTGGCAATCATGTGACCGTTCTAGACGGATCGGACCACACTAGCCTAATTCGGAAATACAGCTGAAATCGTCCAAACAAGCACTGTTTGCAGGGGGTTTTTGTTCTTCCTCGCAATTATCCTGTATTCTCTTGCTGTCCCTTGAAGACCGTTTTATTATGATTGATAAAGCCCAGTCCACAAAGACAGGGAATATGAGAGTCATGCGGCCACGCAAACGAATTGGGGCTCAAACGGAGCTCTGCATTGCTGCGGATGGCGGTAGGCGCACTAGCCAATTAGGGTAACCCACTCCGCCTGTACTACGAGTCAGACGGCCTTTGTTGTTCTGCCCACTAAACGTGCCAGATTTTTGGGCTGCTGACCCCGGTCTCGCCCCTTCCGTGCAAAGTAGCGTAAGACCTGTCCCGGCGTTTTCTCTCCAAATGCGCCGGGGGACCTTACCCCCCCCCCCCCCCCNNCCTTCCCCCCCCCCCCCCCCGGTTAATACGGTGGGTGGTACATTAGGGGCCCTTGTTCATTGTGGAGGTGCTTTTACCACACACCCATCCCGCGCTTTTTTCACTTGTTCACCCTCCCCCCCTCTTAAAAAGTCAAATCGCTCCTTCCCTCTCGATCCAGGCGCACCACCAATTTTTACTACATCTTTGCCCTCCCCCACACACAACGTCAGTTTCCCCTTTTCTGATTTTTTTTCCTTCCCTCTTGTTACGTCAACCTCTGCAAATTCGATCGAAGCGCCTCTCCTCCCATCCGACGATCGTCTCTCGGTTTCCAAACCACCATCTCGTCTCTCTTCTCTTTCGAACCCGTCTCTTCCCTCGTCACATATCAGATCGCGTCGTCGCCACCGTCTTCTTACCGCCCGTTGCCTCCCCCGGGTGTTCTTCTTAATATCGCCTCCTCTCATTCTCTCGGGATATCCAACGAGACATCCTCTTCGAATTCTCTCGTCTTCTCTTCCCGCAACTTCCGACATCAGCAAACGACAATTGCAGATCTCTTAATTTGAGCCTACCTGCAAAGCGGTGCCGACTCTTCGCGTTCGGAAATCCTTCGTGATCGCGAGCAACCTCGGTCCTTTTTGCGGACGCCTCTTTCCCGTCATTCCTCTTCGCCGATCGTTTTGCTCCCGTCCTACGAACGTCTCAATCTCACAATGCCGTCCACATTGGACGCACCTGTCCTCCAGGTGGATGCCAATGTCATCCACAAGGTCGACACATCTAATCCTCAGAATCTCTTCAGCATGTGGACAGGTTCGTGCTTTTTCCTTTTGGACTATTCGTTCTGTTGTTCCTCTTGCTGACGACTCATTTTTTCAGTGTTCGCTCGATGTGCAGACAATGTCGCCCAGGGTCGTCGCTTAGAAAATCTCAGCTGGCGTCTTTGGACCCGCGAGACGTTCTGTGTAGATGCTGGCACGACTCGTTTGGCATCAAACACGTCTTCCGACGCGTTAGCTGCACCTTCTGTCGCCGCCATTCCCTCTCCAGCGAAGTCCATCCCAAGCCAAAGTCAACCGTCTACGGACGATGTGCCGCAGCTGTCAGGCAGCGTTGAGTCGGTGGCCGATGAGGAGACTGTTGAGCTTTCCGCCGCACCAAGCGCCGCCGATATCCTGCGCCCAAGGATACGGCGGCAAGACTCTTGCGGCAGCAGCCGCAGCCGCGGTCGTGAGCGGCACATCACCTCGGACGACCTCGAAAAGATGGTTGTGTCTATCGTCCAGGAGAAGGAGCCACTAAAACCCAAACCTGTTTTCCACGAGTTGACCACTGCGGTCACTCATCCCGCCACATCCCCTTTCACCGCTACCCCCGAGCCGAACGTCGAGTCCGACGCGCAAGCAGAAGATCCGGCACCACCTGAGCAAGCAGCAAGCAGCACAATAGCACCGGAGGAGCAAGTGGTTGAGGCCGAGCCGTTCCCGACTCTGCCTGCCTCGGAGCCAGAGGCGGTGGAGGAGAAGCTGTTCGCGCCTGAAGCTGCCCCTCTGCAGAAGAGCAAGTCGACCACCGAAGTGATCCGGGGCTTTGCGCCAACACATATGCCCATCGTGATCCCGGAGATCTTCACGCCACCGCCGACCGACGAGAAGGCCACGCTAGTTGGGGAGGACGCGATCCCAGACCCGATGTCTGAGCCGGCTGCGATGGTTGTCCCGTCAAAGAAGGCGACTTTTGCACTTGGCGGGTCCTCGTCTTGCGAAGATTCCATGAGCGATCCGTCTCGCAGCCTGGAGATGCGCAAGTCTGCCATGCTGCACATGCGGCGGAAACCGGCGCCGCCACTAGGCGAGGAAGAGACAGGCTCATTGAAGAGCGCCCTGCACCCGTCGCGCCACGCCCTGGGACAGAAGAAGCAGACGTCGTTCAGCAGCGAGGTGCTGACGCGCACTATTCCTTCTACATCGGCCGTGTTGTCGGATGACGACCAGTCTGACTCGGACGACAACGACGAGAGCGCCATCGAGGACGACTCATCAGACTGGGAGGACTCTGTCGAGGAGAGCGGTCGGTCAAGCATGGACGACAAGACGATGTTCCAGCGGGTAGATTCTACGGTGCACCTACCGTCACGGCGGTCGCTCATCACGCTGATGATCCAGAGGAGCGAGCACGACGTGAAGAACGGGCTCAACACGTCTCAGTCGACGACCGTCCTTCCGCGCGCGCGCAACGTGCACCAACCGCCGTCGATGGCGGCGTCGCCAAATGACTCGGACGGCCCGGCCTTGATGGTGCGCCAGCGGTCGCGGGGCCCGCCGTCGTCTCTGCGCCCCATCAACGAAATCCCGCGGTCGGCTGCCCAGCCGATCATGGCCTCTGGGGTGGGCGCAGCGGGCGTTAACTACGCGCCAGCGCTGTCACCGCGCACGAACCGGCGCACAATGTTGTCAACAGAGCTGACCGAGTCTCTGCGGCGGCACCTTCTCTGGGAGCGGCAACAAAAGACGTCGACGGCCAATGCGGTGCTTAAGCGGCGGCACACGTCCCACGACGTGGCCAATCTGCGCCAGTACCCGGAGCCGGTCCACATGAACAAGGACAACAACGATGCCAACGGGAGCAGCTGGGACCAGTACCTCAACCGGGATGCCTTCAATGGCTACCATGCCAAGGGCTGGTAATGGTGTTCCTCCACGTTATGTCCTGTCCCCAAAAGCCTTTCTTTATCAGCATACAATGGGTGTTTTCTTTTTGCGCTGTTTCTTTCGAATCTCTTTTCTGTTAGCCGGCTCGTCTTTCTGTTCTTTTCGGGAGGGCATCTCTGGTCATGTTTGTTTCCTTCGGCTCTCTTTACGATACCATGTCTTTTCTCGGTTATTTACTCGTTTGCGTTTTACGTTTATTTGTCCGTTCTCGTTTTCTTCCGTGTCTCCGCCGCCTCCTGCAAAGGAAGACGGCGTCAGCATACGGCGAAGAAGTTGTACGATTGTATTCTGAAAGAACAAGTGGGCAACCCGTTTTGTTTTTCACTGCATCCCATCATGGTCTTGGGGAAAAGGGCAAGATGAAGGGAAAAGAAAAAAAGGCGGAACAAAAGGGATCCGTCCCAGGTGAAAAGAAAAGCGCTCTGTTTTTTTGTTAAGCGACTTTTTACCCAAAATCAAACGCAACCAATTAATTCAATATTGACCATGCATGAGCCCGTGAGCGAATGTCTGCCTGCTCGTCGGGCTTGATAGGGTTGGCGGCGACGTGTTTTGTTTGTCGCCTGGGCGTGGACGAATCGTTGGACACGCGTATTTCCCCTTTCGATCGCCTGGCCCGCCTCATCCGCGTATCGTCTTGGTGATGTGATGCGACGAATCTACGGAATGTCCGTTCCGCTCGTATACGCCGCGCGGCAGGGGTAGGCCCCCCTGCGGCCAACGCGCAACAGGTCACACGGCCGGTTTTGCTACACGCGCACAGCCCCCCCGTGCTCTGACAACACGCCTCGTCACAGGCGTGTTCGTTGGTTGGGGTTTGCGATGACAATACGATACGAAAGCATTGGGCCGGGAGGCACGGGGGTCGGGGGGAACGGAGGTCCGTTTCGATGTTGGTGGACATAGAAGAAAATAGAAATGCACAGATGACATGAATTTTTTTTTTTTCTTTTCTTTTTTTCTTCCTGCGGCATTTACCTCACCCTCACAGTCAAGGCTATATTTTTGTTTAAACGGGTTTCTTCCCATTCCGGTTGACCACCCACGCCGCAGCACACCCTCTTTTCTCACAAAGACCCCAAACAAGTAGAAGGGCGCGTATGCCGGCCCGGCCGTTGTCCCCTGCTATCGTACTTTTCGGTCCTTTTCCTCTTGCGGTCCTGTCTCTTTGTCATTTGATTTATTTTTGTATGATTTTTCTCTGTTCTTCGCCTTTTCTTTTCTTCTTCGTTCAATTCTCGTTCTGTTTCATCGATACCCACCCCCAGACCGTTTTCAGCCCTGATAGGAAGGAGAAACTACAGCCGCGCAACCACCAGAACGTTGCCTCTGCCGCCGGTCCCGCTTTGTTATCACAGCCCCCTGTCCAGTCACCTCGTCACCGCCGACCGCGCCAGGAGGGACGAACACGCGTGACTACTCGTATTGCGAATGAAAGAGAAAGAGATATTGCGTTGTAAAAGAAAACGACAGTAAGATAAAAATGACGGAAGAAAAAAGAATATAAACGAGGAAGATAAAAATATAAAAGAATAAACGAAAAAAAAAGAAATAAAAAAAACAATAGCAGGCACACCGCCCTTTCACCTTTCGCGCTTGCCAACACATGCACACCTCTTTCCCAGGCAGCCCCATGTCTCAGTGGCCAGTATATGCATACTGCCCTATATGTCTTACCTGGGTGTGCCAGCACAGTCAGACCGGAGCGCCTATGCCGGCGCGTCTACGGCGTGCTTTGTAGGCCGATGCTCTTATTGGCCTCTACTGCCCCCGTGCGTGTTCTGTCATGCGCATTGCCGGGCGACAAGAAAGAAGAAACGGGTTTGCTGATGGTTTGCTGCACCTGTGTGTCATGGGTTCTGCTGTGGTTGCCGCCTCCGATCTGCTCAGGTGAAGGTCGCGGGCCAGGGCGCGGTGCGTCGGCGCCGGCGGCAGTTCGGCGTGATGTTGCGCGGTAAGGTGTGGCTGATGGCACGTCTGCTGACCGACGGCCGGACCGTTTGTCCCGCGAGCGCTCCGCGCACCCGAAGCGTTGCCTTTCTGGCGGAGGCACCCCACGATGCGACGCCCCGTTCCCGCGGCCTGCTCGGCTGGGATGTGTTCGGATGACGTCGCGCTGGTAGCGGTGACCTTGGCCGGTACGACATCGCCGTCCTATTTGGCAGCCAGGTTGCAAGTCTAGACCATGTTCAATGCTACTTCCATGACATGATCTCGACATTTTGGGCATTGCGCCAAGCTGCGAGCAGGATCTCGATAACTGAATTGCACGCCGTCTGCTCGGGCGCCTGTCCGTATCCTCCCGGGCCTTCCGGCTCAGATCTGTGCCAGACCGCCGTCCGCGGCGACCTCGCTCGCCGTCATGAAGCTGCTGTCGTCCGAGGCCAGAAAGGCCGCCACGGCGCCGATCTCCGACGGGTCCGCCATGCGCTGCAGCGGCGTCATGCTGGCAAAGACCTTCTGGCCCTCCTCGCCCAGCGCCTCCTTGGCGAGCTCCGTCGCCGTCGCGCCGGGCGACAGCACGTTGACGCGGATGCCCGAGCCCTTGAGGTCCTCGGCCCAGGAGCGCGCGAGGTTGCGTATCGCCGCCTTGCTGGCGCTGTACAGGCTCATGGCGGGCGCGCCCGTGGTCCCGGCGCTGGAGCCGGTCAGGATGATGGAGCCGCCGCGGCCCATGAGCGGCAGCGCCTTCTGCACGGTGAACACGGTGCCCTTGACGTTGGTTTGGAAGACCTCGTCGCAGTGCTCGGCCGTGATGGCGCCGAGCTTGAGCGGGCTGCCCGTGCCGGCGTTGGCCAGCACGACGTCGAGGGTGCCGCGCTCGGCCTTGACGGCCGCGTAGAGCCTGTCCAGGTCGGCCGGGTCGGCGACGGAGCCCTGGACGGCGCGGGCATGGGGGCCGAGCGCTGCCACCGCCTTGTCGAGCGCGTCCTGGCGGCGGCCGAAGACGAAGACAAAGGCGCCCTCGTCCACGAAGCGCTTTGCCGACGCGAGGCCAATGCCCGTGCCACCGCCCGTGACTACGGCCGTCTTGCCGGCAAGTCTAGTGCTGGGTGCCATTGTGCTTGTTGGGGTCGGTTTTTCAAGAGTTGGTGTACGAGCTGGTGAAGAGATGCATGGCTACCTCTGCCAGGAGATCAAAGCCCCTACTTATACCACAATCATTGATGCAGCAACATATCACGATGTTGTGTCCCATCAACTCTCAAGTTTGTAAGGCAGTCCGTGAGGCCACCGAATGCGGTGTTTGTAAGCGCGGTCGGCGCCCGGGACGGACCAGTCTTTGCTGGATTAGCAATGTCCGTTATCTGACCCGAGCTACTCGTACGTCCACGAAGGACGGATCAAGCTCTAACTCCATACTGTCTCTTGCGGTGATGTGTTCTATTTTTCAATAGTCTTCGATGCTCTCTTACGTTTTTTTTAATAATCTTTGATTCTTTTATCTGCTGTTAAGATTTCTTTCATGACTGTCGATTTCTCACGTTGTAGGCAAAGATATCTGATTGGTATACTGAGAATGCAAGACACCTCCTATATTCATTTCGAAACTACAAAAACAGACCAGTAGACGGAATAATAGACGATCTGTACGGGTAGACGAGCTGGAGAGTCCAGCCTTGTGCACCGACATGGCATTGTAAGCCGCAGGTGGCCAAATGCGGCCTAGCGGCCGCCTTCCGCGGGGTGCTACGAGTATTTGGGAGCTCCCCTCAGCCAGCTGGCCCCACGCAAGTGGTCCGTCCCGCAACACCAAGCTTGTCACCCCCTCTGCACCCGATCACCCGGCTCGGGCGTCTCTTCTTCCGAACCCTGTGTGCCGGCCATCCTCCGACATCTGGAATCCGGACCCTACCAGTATCTCTCGATTATTCCCTCGGCGGCCGCTTTGCCCGCCACCCGTGGGCGTCCCGGGCTCTCCCCACCTCTCTCTCCTCGACAGGCCCGTCATGTTTTCCCAAGTACGCCCGTCATCTCCTATTTGAAACTGCACTGCTGTATAGTATCCCTTACTGACGGTCCCTTCCCAACAGAAAAAACCCTACTCGGCCGTCACGGTCACCATCGAGAACCTCACCGGCGAGGCCTACGAGGAAGATGACCTCAGCGGCATCCCGGACCTGGTCGAGGTCATCAAGCTACAGGCCACGGGCCCCACCGAGGCCGCGCGCGCGCTGCGCAAGAAGCTCAAGTACGGCAACGCCCACCGCCAGCTGCGCGCGCTGACGCTGCTGGACGGCCTGATCCAGAATGCCGGCCCGCGCTTTCAGCGGGTCTTCCTCGACGAGCCGCTGCTGGAGCGCCTGCGCGTGTGCGGCACGTCGGACCTGTCGGACCCGGACGTGCGCAAGAAGTGCTCCGTGCTGTTCCGCGGCTGGGCCGCCACGTACAAGAGCACGCCGGGCCTGGAGCGCCTGGCGCGCCTGTACAAGGAGCTGCCGCAGCGGAAGCATGTCGTGACGCAGGCCCAGTCGCGCGTCGTGCAGGAGACCGCCAACCCGTTTGAGGACGACGAGGACGAGACCGACGGCGCCGGCCAGGACGGCGAGGGCTCGGCGGCGGCGGCGACGGCGGCCGGCCCGTCGTCGTCGTCTTCGTCGTCCGCACAACCACAGCAACCGACGGGACGCAGCCGCGCGTCGTCCCTTCTGCCGGACAGTGGCTGGAAAAAGGACAAGGACAAGGCGAAGCGTTCCGCGGGCAAGAAGAAGAGCCGCAAACCGTTCAACCTCGAGGCCGAAAAGGGCCTTATGAAGGCTACTATTGCCGACGCCTCCATCGCCACCACCGACCTGATGAACGCGCTGCAGACGATCAACCGCGAGGAGGAGCGCATCTCCGAGAACGAGACGGCCCTTCGCCGGTTCGAGGCCTGCAAGCTGCTGCGGCGCAAGATTCTTCGCTACGTGCGCGCTCTCCTCTCGTTGCCATGTACTCTTACAGATCGCTAATCGCCGTTTAGATCTACCTCGTCGACTCGGAGGACTGGCTGGGCAGCCTGCTGCACGCCAACGACGAGCTGGTGACGGCCCTCATGACCTTTGAGCAGCTGGACCGTTCGATCGACGCGGACAGCGACTCTGACGACGACATGGCCGAGCAGGCCCACCGGTACCGAAGTGCGTCTCTTCCCTTGTTTTGTGCTTCCTCGTCTCGCCCACCTCCTAACCAAGAAACAGTGATGTCCGAAAAGGCCAAGGAGCCGGGCTCGCCCACATCGCCAAAGTCTCCTCGCTCGCCCGTGTCCGAGCTGGCCAGCCTCAGCATTGGCACCAGCAGCACCGGCCCCGGCGCACCGGTCCCTCCTGTTGCATCTCCGCCCCAGCCGCCGCCGCCGCCGCCGTCACAACTGTCGCGCCCTGCGGCGCCTCCCCGGCCACCGCCCACGTCGAAGCCGCTCGCCGCGCTGCTCGCCGCACGCTCGTCTGGTGGATCCGCACCGCGGCCTCCGGCTGCCGCCGCCGCTGCAGACAGGGGCGCCGACTCGGACGGCGGCGACAGTTACCGCGACGACGACGAAGACGACGACCCCTTTGCAGACCACAACGCGGTGTCGACGCCGAAAATGGAAAAGGGCGAGCCGCGGTGGTAAAAGAGGAATAAGAGACGGGGCCCACCGGTCTACGGAAGAATTTATCACACCGTCGGCGCAATAGTTGACTCGGTGTTTGATTTCTGCGTTTTTGCCTCCGCACCACTGTATTTTGATTCCAAACCTGTGCAATGCTGTTTTTGCTTGTTCGCCATCCTGCCCTCTCGTCATCTGCTTTTTTTGCGAATCACACCATATTCCCCCTTCACTGCTTACCAAGCTTTTCTCCCTCTCTGCGTCTGTGCTATTCCTCCCTGCAGCTGCAAGTGGCTGGAAATATACCCAACGAGATGGAATCCAACAAAGACAGCCGATCGCAAAGTAGAAGAACGAAAAAATGTACGATGTCAACACCCCACTCGCGTGAGAAACTCTCCGTCTGCCACTTTGTGACCCGGAGATACGACGAACGAGCCGCACGGGGCCAATCATCATCCCGAAGATCGCCCAAGCGGGTCTGAAAGTCGATTGATGATTGGCCCTCTCAGATGCCGGGTCATCAACTGAGTAATAATCGGCCTCTGATTGGCTCCTTCCCAGACGCATCGCCTTCGTGGTCGACGGTAGGGCACGTACATAAAGAGACCGAGTACACGGACGGCTGGTGTCTGAGAGACTGCATTCTCCCCTACACAGCCTCTTTTGAGATACAGAACGCTTTGCGGTTACTTCAGCGTCCCTTCTGGCTGAAACTTTGCTGCTGCTCTTCGATCTCGTCCACAGCAAGAACCAGTGTTAGTGGTTAGCGTACCTTCCTTTTTTAGTATACGGCACGGGTTTTTTATTTTTATTTTTATTTTCTGGACAATTTTTCATCACGTCCTTCATCTCTCTCTCTTTCTACATTCCCAGTCTCTCCCAGCTCGACACCATGAACGAAGCATCTATCGAGAGTGTGCCAAAAATGACACCCAGCGAGACAGACCCGCTCATGCAGCACGACCGCACGGGCTCCGACAGCAGTCTGACCCGGGTCAGCTCCCACGGCACGACGGCATCACAGTCCAACACCTCGGGCCGCACAGAGCGGCATTCGGACTACGCCGATGTGGTGCGCGACACCATCATCGGCTTTGCCGACGGGCTGACGGTGCCGTTCGCGCTGACGGCCGGGCTGTCGAGCCTGGGCGACACGCGGCTGGTCGTCATGGGCGGGCTGGCGGAGCTGTTCTCGGGCGCGATCAGCATGGGGCTGGGCGCGTACCTGGCGGCGGCGACGGAGAAGGAGCGGTACCTGGCCGAGCAGGCGCGCGAGTGGGACGAGGTGCAGCGGCTGCCGGCGGTCGAGCGCCAGGAGGTGTTTGACATCCTGGCCGAGCGGTACCACGTCAGCCGGGCGGCGGCGACGCCGCTGGTGGACGAGCTGTGCAAGCACCCAGAGGCGTGGGTGCAGTTCATGATGGACTTTGAGCTGGGCCTGGGCGAGTGTCCCAAGACGAGCCGCGCGTGGCTGTCGGCGATGACCATGGGCCTGAGCTACTTCTTCGGCGGCCTGATCCCGATGGTGCCGTACTTTTTGATGCAGCGGGCCGGCGACGCGCTGCTGGTTTCGATTGCCATCACGGCCGTGGTGCTGCTGGCGTTTGGCTACGTCAAGACGGTGCTGACCGTGCGCAGCCCCCGGGCCGGCTTCTGGGGCGCGCTGCAGACGCTGGTGGTCGGCGCGCTCGCGGCCGGAGCTGCCTATGGCATCGTACGGGGGCTGGACTCGGGCAACCGCGAGCCATGAGACGGCATTGACGATGGGATGTAACAACACCACACACACACACACTCAGCCACAGGTCAGTGATCGGATCTGTGAGACGGAAACCCGGCTTGGAGGCTCGGCGTTCGAGGGACACGGAACTGTTCTTCAGAAATCTCCCTGTACATTTTTTTTCTCTACTTTCATGGGTTTCAGCTACGGACTGGATCTTGGGTCGTGTCGGACACACGCATGGTTTTCTATAGACAGCATTTGTTTTGCGTTTTCTAGTATATAACCACCAATCCTGCCTCCACTACGGTGGATGGGTTTTTTTCCGGCAAAAGCAGGGTCTCGTATCGGCATGTGTAACACGGCACTTTGCTTGCCCGGGTCTGCTCACGATCCGTGCATATCGTATCTGTGGCCTGTGTTGAGGTCCGAGCGGACATGCGAACGCTATAAGATACTCCCTAAGATACGAGCATTAGTAGAGTGGGGTGTACGAGGAGCATTACAGGCTGATTTTTGTCTGTCGTATTTCAGATTGGCGAGTTTTTGATCGGGGGTTCTTGCAGACTCGTCAATCTCGACTGCCCTTACGATGTACTCGTGATTGTCATGGCAATGACGTAGGGTGCACGCGTCGCTGATTTGGTCTCCGTGTCGTGTTTGAGGTGCCATTGATCGGCCCAGGCACAACGGCTGCCGGGAAGTCTAGAACACGTATTCGTCGAGCCCCGGAGGGTGGTAGTCATGCCCCGTAACGGACCGACAGGACCGTCTTTGTCGGCCGTAAGACTCGGCCAGTCCTTCTGGCAGGTGTTTCTAGAAAGTGACCGCGCGTACTTCCAGATGGTGGGACACTTGGCGCCCAGCGGGTGGGCCAGGAGCAGCAGAAGAGCGTCCTTTGACCGTTGATGCCACGGACGGCCCGGCCGCACTCCTGACAAAGTTCTGCCCGACACAGGCACCATTGCGAGCTCCTTGATGGCTTCAAGGTCCGAGAAACCACTTGTCGAACTGGCGATGTTAAGATCGTCTGTTCCTCTCGTACATAAGGGGGATAAGACATATATCCGATTGCGCCAAATGCAGTGAGATATCGGTGCGCATCGACAATGTCGTGTCGACTCCGCCTGTTCGCAGATGGTGATGCCTCGAGCTACGATCTGTGCTGTTTTCACCATTTCACCGTCGATGCCCCTGTATCCCCCCTGGACCAACTGGCCTTAGTGCGGTGCTAGTGTGCTAAACCCCGGCCGTTTGGCTTCTCCCGCCCGTCAGGGATGGCCGCTTTGATTGGCCGGCGGGGAAGCTGGGGCCTCTTGACACCCACGCTACGAGTATCTCACTCTGTAAGATTGTGCAGGAACCGCTGGGAACACGCTTTCCCCTTCTGGTCAGGTCCCGCCCCTGAGCGAACGCGCCACATCGGCAGCCTCGACGGAAAAAAAGAGAAAAAAAAAGAGAGAGAGATCCAGGACAACGGGAACAAGAAAAAGACCGAGCTTCCTGATCTCGACCGCGCGGAACCGACGACCTTCCCTGACGGCCGCGAAAGAACAAAGCGGCGACCCCGTCGTGCTTCTCTCTCGATTCCTGCAAACGCACGGATCTCCCCGGCAGGACTGGCTGCATCGACGCTGAGACGCCGAGGCCAGCATCGCGTCGCCAGGAATCGCGACAGCCTGCTTTTCCTTCGAACGAGCTGTCCCTTGACGCCCGAGAACGTATGTCTTGATGGCCCGAACACAGCTAGCTGGATGGCGCCTGGAGAGCACTGCCTTGGAGCTCTGCCTTGCTTCATCTGAAGCTTCAGTTTTCCCATTCTTCTTCCTCCCTTTGCTACCCCCCTTACAACCTAACTCGTGTCTCGCCTTACGGCCTGTCGTGTCTCATTTCTTGTCGTGACTTCTACTGCGTGCTAATGCATTCCAAAACAGGACTCAGATGCCACGTTCCCTCTATGCCACGCCTATAGTCTACCCCCCCTCCGTACGACAGCACCAAAAATAGGCCCCCCCCCTTCACTCCGAGTCCGAGACATAGAAGCCAGCAGATCCCGCCGTACGGGACGGCTTCTTGTTTCTTTGAGATACCCAGGTCACACCGCAAAACGCACCGCGCCCATTACGCCATTGTTTCGCGCGCTCGATATCGCTGGCTTGCCCGTTTGGCGGATTGCGCCCCCCCCCCCCCCCCCCNNCCCCTCTTGTGACCGGCAGTAGCAGCAACAGCTCGCAACACCGCCAGCATGCCTTGGCAGCCTCTGCCACACATCGCCTTTGCGGTCGCCACCTTTCCCTTTGCCGCCTCCCATCCCGAGGACCTGGTGCTCGAAATTGGCGACGAGCTCTACATTATTGAGGAGACCCCTGATGGCAGCTGGCTGCGCGGCTACCTGCTCAAGCCACCAAGCTTGCTGGCAGGCCTAACATCCGTCAGGGGCCAGACACTCGAGGCCCGCGTCTTCAGCGGTATTTTCCCGCGCAGCTGTGTTGAAGTCCGCGAGCTCCTCGGCGAGTCGGACGACAGCGACGCGACCGATCTCAGCGACGACGGTCGTGGCGATCGCCTTCATGGCAGCGACTCGGCCAAGGGCGGTCTCGCCGTGCCACAGCGGAAGGCTATAAACGGGGTGAATGGTGTGGACGGCAGCAGGGTGAATGGAAAGACGACCCCCTCAGTGCATTCAAGACCTGCCACTGCCGTCGCCAACCAGGAACACCTATCCGTGGCCGTGGCCCGGGACCCCAATGCGCCCCGACCCCAGGCGCCGGTGCCCATGCTCAAGATCGGCGACGAGACGCCGACGTCGGCCGCCGAACCGCTCATAGACGAAATCGCCTCCTGCCTGCGCGAATGGCACTCCACCAACCTGCACGAGCTGCTCCTCTCCCGCCAATACCACAAGCTCGAGATCCTGTCCGAGCTCATCACTTCCCTCAACGTCGCCCGTCAGCAGTTTCTGCACAACGTCCTGACCACCTGGGAGTACCACAAGCTGCGGGAAAAGACCGTATGGGACCTGGTTCGCGTGAACAAGCTTTGTGCCGGCGAGGTCATCGTGCGCGATCCCGTCCAACGCGGCCGCATTCTCACCGGCGACGACTCCGTCGTCGAGATCACGAGCCTGCAGTCGGTCATGAGCATGCTGGACGAGGCGCCCCAACCCCATATCGAGCACACGTCCCTACACCACCTCCTTGTCGACATCAAGGGCTTTTCCGGCGTGTCCTCCAGCGAGCCCACTACCCTTGTCCTGAGCCTCATTGCCCGCGTGGGCGGCAATCTGGTTCGCTTGTCCGAGAGCTGCATTTTCAACACACCTGCCGCTTCCACCTTGGGAGGCTTTTCCCGCAGCAACACCATGCGCACCCTGTTCTCCGACCTCTCATCGGCGGACATCGGCGAGGCACCTGCACTTGATTCTGACCTGTTTCTCGTTGTCGCTGTCCGCTCTACACAGCACATTGCCGCACCAGCCCTGGGACACCATGCTGGCAAGCCGGCCTCTCGCTCCGGTTCTGGATCCGGCCCTGCGAGCCACAGCAGTGCGGCACACGGCGGCACGAGCCCGTCCTCGAGAGACGCCTCATCGCAGCGCCCGCCCCTGTCGAGCGGAAACAAATCCGTCCGGAGAAGCCTGATGTGGTCCACTAAGAGCAACCGCCCTCCCTTCCGTGCTGGCAACGGCAACCCAAAACTGGATCCGCTCAATGAACAAGCCGGTGACGACCGCCCCGACACCGGAGGTTCCCCTGCGAGCCGCGATGGAAGCGCGCAACCACCCAACACGGCAAACTCAAAGACACGTGTGTCGACGGATAGCGCCAGACAGGCGCAGCATCAGCTGACGGCCCCTCGCCTGACTGGTGTTGGCGTGCTGAAGTTGAACGCCCTCATGAAAAACAAAGACGACGAAGCTGAGCATGTCATCAACATTTGGGCCCCGTCCGACCGCATGGGCACCATTCCGCCCGAGAAGCTGGCCGATGACTGGGATCCCATTATCAAAGAGTTGATGCTGAGCCCGTCGGGCCAGTTTGAAAAAGCCAGGGGAACCGAACGCGTCCAAGTCCACCTGCATGCCTTTGACCACCCGGACGCCGACGCGCTCATCAAAGCCACCCCGACCCTCCTCTCCGGCGTTGGCAAGACAAATAAGATGGGCTTCTCTGGTGCGCCCACGAAGCCACGGTCGGACATCTACGTCACCCTGCACGATGCTCTGCTGAGCCGCTCCGTCCTCCTGTCGCGCTACGGCACAGGTCCCTCTGCCCTCCCCAACACTCTTCACGGAAACAATCTGCAGGTCACCGCCGAGGTACGACGGGCAACTGGCGAACGCATCGACGCCTGCATTTTCCCCTATTCTACCGGCGATGGGCTCAGCACTTGGCGCTCGCTGGCTATACAGCGTGGCGATGGCTGGCGGCAGACTCTGCGGCTCTCTCTGAGTCCGACAGACGTTACGTCTGCGCACCTTGTCCTGTTTGTAGCAGACATGCCGAACCCGCCATTTGCTATCGCGTATCTGCCCCTTTGGGACCAGGACGCCTTCGTCCGCGATGCCACGCACAACCTGCTGCTGTACCGTATCGACGAAAACACCGTGGCGCCCCAGCCCCACGCCGGCGTCCAGCCGGGTCGCACTACCGGTGGCTACCTGTCGCTGCCCTGGAGCTCCAAGGGTCGCGGAGATCAGACCGACGTGACCGGCCCTCTAGCCGCCTTGCGGGTTGAGTCCTACCTTTGCAGCACGCGCTTTTCTCAAGACCGTGTCGTGCTCGGTCTGTTGCGCTGGCGCGACGGCCAGCGCGATGTCATCCCCGGCCTACTCCAGCAGCTCATCTTCGTGCCCGAGATTGAGGTGGTCAAGCTACTGAACGAAGTGCTCGATGCGCTGTTTGCCATCCTCGTCGACTATGCCGGAAACGACGAGTACGAAGACCTAGTCTTCACTGCCTTGGTCCGTGTTCTGGACATTGTTCACGACCGCCGCTTCAACGTCGGACCCCTCGTCGACCACTACGCCGAGAACAAGTTCAACTATCCGTTTGCCACACCCTGTCTGGTCCGCTCCTTTACGCGCCTGCTGGCCAACCCGGCCCAACCCGACATGGCGCGCAAGCTCCGCGCTACCTTCAAGGTCGTCCGCCACATTCTCAAGTTCATCACGCACGCCCGCGACCAGCAGCGTGTCAAGGAAGCCCGAATCGGTATCACCAGCTCAGGCACCGGCTTCACGCGCCACATACAAAGCATCTTCAAGGCCCTCGAGGCCATGATGCGCAACACCGCCCCTGTCCTCGTTGGAAGCCAGACCCTGGCTGTGCAGCACTTCCACACCTGGCTGCCCGAGCTTGCCGGCATGCTCACCACAGAAGAGATCCTGCACATTGCCATTGATTTCATGGACGGCTGCGCCAACGTCAAGGGCAAGCTCGTGCTCTACAAGCTTGTGCTGATTATCAACTACTCGCGCCTCGAGATCTTCTCGCACCCCGAGCAGAAGGCCGCCCTGAGTGCCAACACCGTACGGTGGATCGCACCGCACTGGGGCCTCACCGACGAGGTGACAGACCAATGGAAAGAACAAGTGCGTCTGTGCTGCTCCATCCTAGCGAGCCAGATCAACCACCTTGGCGCCGAGATTCCAGACTATGTGCCCAAGGTCCTCGAGTCCTACCTCGCCATCCAGCATGCCAAGGAGGTGGAGGCAGCCTCGGCCACACCGCCAGGGACCGCTGTGGCGGGTACAAACTCGCCGGTTCACCCGCCGCCCCGGACACGACTCTCCCTCCTCTTCCCCGCGCAATATCCCTTCCCGTCGCGGCCCATTGTATCGCCCGAAGGCGGAGAAGGGGCGACGCTCCCGGATGGACGACCGCTGCACCTGACGCAACAGCAACACAATCCACCGCCATTTGATGAAGCGCTTGTTGAGCTCTCTGCTGTGCTGTCGGCGCTCTCAAATTCCCCTAGCGGCATGCAGCTGGAGCTGGCCGACGGCGATACGGCTGTGATTTTGGAGAACACGCTGCGGGTGCACATGAGCATCTTGCGTGGCGAGGCGTTCCCCTCTACCTGGCTGAGCGTGCACATTTTCCACCACAAGTCGACGATGCGCAGCCTGCAGTATGTGGCGAACATCTTGCTGGAGAATTTCCTGCCCGATCCGGACAATGCCGAGAGCTTCAACACGGAGCTGTGGAAGATGTTCTTCACTACGCTTCTGACGCTGGTGAGCAGTCCGTCGCTGGCCCTGGAGACGTTCCCGGAGCAGAAGCGGCGGGCGGTGTGGAAGATTGCCGGTGATGTCCGCGAGCACGGGGCGGAGCTGCTGCGGCGAACCTGGGAGGCCATTGGCTGGGACGCGACGCCGGAGGAGCACCAGCGCTATGGCCTGGACAAGATGGGCGGCTACCAGGTGCAATACGTGCCGACGCTCGTTGGCCCGATAGTCGAGCTCTGTCTCAGCGTGCACGAGGGCCTGCGGCGGGTGGCGGTGGAGGTGCTGCAGACGATGATTGTCAGCGAGTGGACGCTGAGCGAGGACCTAGCGCTCGTCCAGGCCGAAATCATCGACTACCTCGACCACTACTTCAAGACCAAGCCGCTGACCGAGAGCATCCTGCAAAAGCTGTTTGTTGGCGAGCTTCTTCATCGGTTTGCCGGCCTGGGCGAGATCCCTGACGAGCCACTGTATGCAGCGCTGCGGGAGCTCGTCGCGACAATTGACGAGTTCCTCGACCTCCTCGTTGCCGTTCACAGCGGTGATGGAGGCCAGGTTTCGGGCGCGAGCGGTAGCGCCAGCTACGCGGGCGCAGGGGCCGGTGTCGCCGGGGGTGCAGCAGCCGGAGCGGTCGTGACGTCTGGCTCTGCGTCCGGCGAGGCGTCCCACCTCATCAACCGGCTCCGGCTCATGGAGTTTTTGCGCGACATGCAGAAGGAGGAGATGTTTGTGCGCTACGTGCACCAGCTGGCAGCGCTGCAGGCGGCGTCGCGCAACCACGCAGAAGCCGGCCTGGCCCTGCGCCTCCATGCCGAGCTGTACGACTGGGACCCGCTGCGCAAGGCGCCGGCGTTGACGGACCCGCCCTTCCCGGTGCAGTCGCACTTTGAGCGCAAGGAGCGCATCTACTTTGACATGATCAAGCACTTTGAGGAGGGCGAGGCGTGGAGCAGCGCCCTGGCAGCCTACAAGGAGCTGCAGGTGCAGTACGAGACCAACACGTACGACTTCTCGAAGCTGGCACGCACGGCACGGGCCATTGCGACGGTGTACGAGACGATCGCCAAGAGCGACCGGCTGGTGCCCAAGTACTACCGCGTCGTGTTCCGCGGCCTGGGCTTCCCGGCCAGCGTGCGCGACAAGGAGTTTGTGTACGAGGGCTCGCCGGCAGAGCGCACGGGCGCCTTCACCGACCGGATGCAGGAGCAATATCCGTCGGCGCAGATTGTCGTGGTGCCTGCAACGTCGGCCGCTGCGGCGGCTGGTGGGAGCAGACACGGGGCGTCTGGTGGAAGCTCTGGTGGTGGCAGCGCAGGCGGTGGCTCAACCGGCGACGGTCTGGTGGATGACATTGTCGAGGGCCAGTTCCTGATTGTGTCGGCGATCAGCCCGCACCGCGACCTGACGCACAACGTTTTCCAGCGGGCGCGCGTGCCGCAGGTGATCCGGGACTATCTGGTCTCATCGCATCCGCAGACGTTCTCGGTGACGCTGCGGCGGCAGACGGCGGGCCCTGTGGGCGAGCAGTACGCGGTCAAGAAGCTGTACCGGACAGCGGAGGCGTTCCCGACGATTCTGCGGCGCAGCGAGATTGTGACGGTCAGCGAGACGCAGCTGTCGGCCAAGGAGGCGGCGCTGGAACGCATCCTGCGCAAGACGGCGGAGATGACAGCGGTGGAGAAGAAGATTGCGGACGGCGACAGTGCGGCGGAGACGGCCAAGGTGCTGCTGGACGCGATCCGGATCTCGGTCAACCCCGGCTCGGAACACAGCGTGGTGTGCTACCGCGCGCTGCTGCCGACGAGCCGGCCGCGCGGCGAGGGCCGGGGCGGCGACGACCTGCTGGACAGCGAGGACGACGACGCGGACAGCGAGGACGACGACGACGAGGAGGCGCCCGAACTCGCGCCGGAGGAGAACGCGGTCAAGATGGCTCTTGTCGACCACGCCATGATGATCAAGCGCAGCCTGGCGCTGCTCTCGCGGTCGACAAACGAGGCCGTCTCGAGCTATGCCGACGATCTCACGCAGTGTACGTTGCTGTCGCCCGCGCTTTTCTCGTGCTTGGACTTGCCCTATGCTCACCTTAATTCTTCGGTATAGACTTCGAAGCAGCCTTCAGTCCCGAGATTGCCATCTTCGCGCCTGCGCAGGCCCAGCATGGGATCATGACGACATCGCCGTCTTGGACGCGGGCGTCGCCTACAGATACCGTTCCGTCACAGCTGCCGGGCGTTGCCTCGGCGCTTGAGAACAAGAGCGGCAACGCAGGCTCTGGCGGTGCCATGGCCGCGATAGGCGCGACGTCGACCAGCGGCGTGACGGTGGAGGAGGCGTCGGCGGTGCAGCCGATTGCGATGCGCCAGGGCCGGGCCGCGCGGCTCTCTGTCCTGCCCGCAAGCAACAGCGGGCGGCCGCGTGACAACAGCCATGCGTCGGGCGGCGACAGTCCGGCCGTGGCGGCAGCGTACGACCGGCGCAAGAACAGCGTCGGGACCAACGGGGTGCATAGCGCCAACAGCGTGAACGGGGCGCACGGCGGCGGCGGCGGCGGCGACGGCGACACGACCAGCGAGCACAGTCGGCGGAGCCGCAGCAAGGACCACGCGAACCGGCACAGCTTCTTCCGGACCAACAGCGATAGGGCGCCGCCGCTGCCGACGGCGCAGGGCACGTCCGAGTCGGAGGCGACCACAACGGCCAACGGGGACAGCCCCTACGGGCGGCGCGGGAGCGCGCCGCAGGACTGGGTCCGCGGCGGCGGCGGCAGCGCCGGGCATTCGGCGAACGGCGTCTCGCGCAAGAACTCGGAGGGCACGATGAGCCTGACGGGCACGTTTGGGCGGACGAAGAGCGGCGGCCACGACAGCACGGCCAGCAGCGGCGGCGGCGGCAGCGGCGGCGGCGGCGACGCCAACTACTACGCGGTCGGCGGCAGCGGCGCCGAGCCGACGATGGGCGGCCACGGCGCAACCGGCGCAGGCAGTGCCAACGGTGCGGTCGGCGGCGGTGCCGCCGGCGGACTGGCCAAGTCGGGCAGCGTGCGCAAGCGGTTCAGCATGCTGAAGCTGGGCCGCAAAGTGAGCAAGGGTAACGGTCTTATGGTGGCCGTGGACGAGGAGTGAGCGGAGCGAAAGCGGCAGCTTTCGTTCTTTCTTTCTTTCTTTCCTTCTTTTTCTTTTCCGTCTTTTCTTGGCACTATATCCCTTTTATTTTGGCCCTTCCTTCCTCTGTACTACTATTTATTTTGTTCTCTTTTCTGTCTCGTTCGCTTGTCATGTCCATTATTTGATTTCTTTTGTCTTTTTGTTCTTTTTTGGCGTTTCTTTGGTACTGCTCAGTGTGCAACAAACGGCCTTCTTTTTCTGCTTTCCAATCCATTTGATGATCTTGCAGTTGCTCCATGTCCTATGCCCTTCCAAAAAACAAAACTTCATCTCCTCTTTCTTTGGGTATACACGCCGCGTCCGTCCTCCCTCAGCGCGTCCAACGCAGGACCATGGCCACCAGCACGGCCAGCAGGCCCATCCCGACGGCTGCCAGCAGCAAGAAGCCTGCGACGACCGGGCCCAGGCCCGACGTTGCCGGCCGCTGCGCGGCGTCCTCGACGATCTCGTCCAGGATGGCGTCCAGCCGCGCGGCCATCTCGCTCTCGGCGAACCGGCTGCGCACGCGCGCGCGGCCGGCGGCGGCCATGGCGGCGCGCTTTGCGTCCCGCGCGGCGGTGTCGGGCGGCAGCACGTCGGCCAGGACGGCGGTCCAGGCGGCCACGTCGTCGGCCGGCCGCAGCCAGCCGGTGACGCCGTCGACGACGGTCTCGGTGGGCCCGCCCGAGTCGCAGGCCAGCACGGGCACGCCGGCGAGCATGGCCTCGAGCGGCACGATGCCAAAGTGCTCGTGCGCGGGCGTGTAGGCCAGCAGGCGGCAGCCGGGCGCGTGCAGCAGCAGGGCCTTGGCGGCGGCCGGGACCGACAGCAGAAATAGCACGTCGGCGTCCGGGGCGGGGGCGGTGGCGCCGCCGCCGCCGACATCGTGCGCGGTGGCCGTGCGCAGCCCCAGCGCCGTGGCCAGGGCGTCGAGCTCTTCGTGGTACGCGACGTTCTCGGCAACGCGCACGTCGTAGCCGCCGGCCAGCACCAGCCGCGCGCCGCGCCGCTGGGCCGCCGGCAGCCCCGCGAACGCGCGGAGGGCCAGGCCGACGTCCTTCTTGCGCTCGAAGCGGTTGATGCTGAGCACAAACGGCGTGCCGTGCCACAGCGCCGCGGCCGCGGCCACGCGCTCGGCGTCTGCGGCCCATGCGTCTTCTTGTTTGGTGTCGATGCACGGGTAGACGACGCGGAGGCCGTCGTCGTCGTCGTCGTCGTTGTCGGCCCTTTTCTGGGATGTCGGCTGCCGCCGCCGCGCCGCCAGCGCGCCCGCCAGCCCCGGCCACGTCGCCGTCACCACGGCCCGCGTGAACCGCGAGTTGACGGCGACCGCGTCCGCGAAGCCCATGCTCCACTGCTCCAGCGCGTCAAACGGCCGCCGGTACAGCCGCTTCCACAGGCTCTGCGCCCGGCCCTGGACCAGCAGCAGGTCCGGGAAGTGGCAGTAGAAGAAGATGGGGGCCCCTGCACCCGCGCTCGCATCCGCCGCCACCCGCTGCAGCAGCGGCAGCCCCGCCGACAGCTGGTCGACGAAGAACGCCGTCGGCCGCAGCGCCGCCAGCTCGCCCGTCCACGCCAGCGATAGCAGCAGGTGCGCCTGGCGCGCGATCGCGCACACCACGGCCAGGCGGCCGCCCAGCAGCGCCGGCGGCACCAGCCAGCCGCCGCGCACGCGCACGTCCACCAGGCCGCCGCCCGGCCCCGGCCCCGTCGCCGCCGGCCGCACCTCGTCGAAACAGTGCCCCGGGTCGCAGTGGCTCGTGAACACGACCACGCGGTGGCCGCGCCGCTGCAGGCCCACCGCCGCGTCCACCACCAGCCGCTCCGCGCCGCCAATGCCCAGGTCGGGGTGCAGAAAGACAATCGTCTTCTTCTTCGCCGTCTGCGTTCTGTCGTCCATCGTTGTTGGAGAGGTCCTGGCTGAGGACGCGTTTGCCTTCGTTGCATGTGGGGGCAACTCCAGGCGACTCCAGACACGCAGCCCTCTCCGTTCCACTAAAACGCACTGACCCACACACACACTGTCACAGCTTCGGTTCAGGCACCGTTTTCAGTTCAAGCAGTGAGTGTAAATTCATACGAGTACGCAAAACAAAACCAACCCATCCCAAACGCCCCCCGTTGCCCTTGACCCATTGCATTACCGCCAGTTTTCATCCCTTGCCTGCCCTGTCCCGTCCCGTGTCCCAGCCCCCTCCCTCTATGCAAACGTGTCCTCAGCCGCCCAGCGACTCTCCTCGTTCTCCTCGTTCTCCTCGTTCTCCTCGTTCTCCTCGTTCGTCTCTCTCTCGCCGGCATCCTCAACCGCCTTCCCCTTTCCCCCCTCGGCGACAATCCCCTTCGCATGCAGGGCTTCCCACACCGCGTCCTGCACCTCGCCGATGGCCCGGTTCACCGGCAGCCCGTCGAGTTGCTTGAGCTTGCTGCACACGTCCCCGAGAACCTGCTCGTACACACGCCGCCGCATCCCCGTCGCCAGGTCCAGACGGCTGCTGTACGCGCTGTCTTGCCACACGTCTGCCCTGGGCAACGTAAACGGTTCTGGCGGTGCTTGCGCTGATCCTGCCGCCGCCGCCGCCGCCGCCGCACCGTCCTGGCTCGCCCCCGCCGGTCTGTTCGCCACACGCGCGTCGCATGCGTGCGGGTAGTAGAACCCCTGCGTCACCGGGTTGTCGCGCAGATCTGCCTCGGCCAGGTGGGCAAACCCAGACAGCACCCGGATGGCGGAGTACGCATGCGCCAGCCGGTTGCCCGCCACGAGCAGCTGCTTCAGCCGCGGGATGCCCTGCAGCGGCCGCAGATCCGCCACCGCGTTGAAGTTCAGGTTCAGCTTGCGCAGGTTCGGCACCGCCAGGCCAAACTCCGCCGGCAGCCCCGTCAGCCCGCAGTTGGCCAGCTCCAACAGCTGCAGGTTCAGAAAGTCCACCGGCGGGTCGAAGCGGCCCAGCAGGTTGCCCGACAGGTAGAGCTTGCGGATCTCGTACGCATGATACAGCGATGAGATGTCCAGCTGCTCCGACGGCCCCAGCGCCTGCTCCCGCAGCGAGACGCTATCCAGCCGCGGCGTCTTGGAAAACCCGCGCACCCGCACCAGCCGGTTGCGGTCCGCATGCAGGAGACGCAGCTGCGGCAGCCCCCGCACATCCAGCGTCGCCAGCCCGTTGTCGCTCAGGTTCAGCGTGCGCAGGTGCGGCAGCGCGCCCGTCGCCTCGCTCGAGAACGCCACCAATGCGTTCCTCCGTAGATTGAGCGTTGTCAGCGACGTGAGCTGGTCCAGGCGGGCCACGGTCGAGAGCTCGTTGTTTTCCAGATCCAGCTCTTCCAGTTTCTGCAGTCGTGTGCCGTCAAAGTCCACCGAAGTCAGGTGGTTCCCGCGTGCCCGCAGCGACTGAAGCCCGTCGTGGCCCATGAGCCCGTCCAAGCTCTCCAGGCTGCAGTTGTCGGCCTTCACGCTGCGCAGGTGCACCAGGCCCCTGAGTCCCGACAGCGTCTTGATCGCGTTGTTGGAAAGGTCGATGTACTGAAGGTTGCTGAGGCGGCCCCATGCCGTCAGCTCCGACAGCTGGTTGTCGACAATCCGGAGGTGCCGCACCGACACGGGCACGCCGCTGAGGCTGCGCAGGGCATTTCCTGCCGCATCGAGACGCACAAGGCGCGGGCAGAACTCGTCCAGCTTGTGCAGGCTCTCCATGCCCTTGCCTTGCACATCCAGCTCCTCCAAGTCTTCCCAGTACGGCTCGTAGGGCTCCACCTCCGCCAACCGGTCGACTAGGTCGCTTAAGCTCTGGGGAAGAACCCGTCGTGAGCCGTCTCCCGTGCTGAGATGCCGGTCCCCGAGTACGTAGCTGGCCTCCAGTGCCAGGCTGCGGTCCTGGTGGATTGTGAACTCCGACATCGGGCTCAGCGACATCATGCCCACGTACTGCGCAAGCATCTGCTCGTCGTTGCCTCCAACACGCGCCGCAGGGCCCGGCGTGGCCAGCAGGACACTGACGCTGGTTTGTCTCTGGCTCCGTTCTGGCTCGTCGATCGCCGTGACCTGCCCCAGCTCGCTGCAGTCCCCCACCAGACTCAACTCGCGGTTCCGCACCGCAGGCCCGTGGCGCGAGTGGCTTGTGTCGTCCTCCTCTCGTTCGTCGATGCGCGACACCGGCCGCGGCACAAAGGAGTGACCGGCCACCGAGAATGACCGCGAGGCTCCACGCGATGTGCTCCGCGGGCGAACGGTGGTGCCGTTGCTGCTGCTTCTAGATGCACTCCTGAACTTAATGGAGACCTTCCGCTGGCCACGTCTGACCGTCCCAGAGGAGGCGTTCTCGTTGAACTCGTCAACAAAGCTGTCAGCGCCTTCCACGCTTTCTGCGCTCTCCACGCCGCCATCTCCACTGGTCGAATCTCCTTCGTCTCTCTCCACCACAATGTCCCGGATAATGGAAGCGACGGGTGACGAAAAGCTGATCGCCAACTGGCGTTTTTTGGACGCCGGCGTTGACCGCGCAACACGGCCCTCATCAATGCTTATTTCATGCTCAACCACCGTGTCGTTGTCATCCATGCCTTCCACCGAAACATGCGATTTTTCTTGTCTCTCCACACGAGCGACTTCCGGGCC
This sequence comes from Ceratocystiopsis minuta, assembly GCA_001676865.1. Classification (NCBI taxonomy): domain Eukaryota; kingdom Fungi; phylum Ascomycota; class Sordariomycetes; order Ophiostomatales; family Ophiostomataceae; genus Ceratocystiopsis; species Ceratocystiopsis minuta. Next base: position 63,663 of record LZPB01000030.1, read on the forward strand.
AGCTTTTGAAAATGTCGAATGAGATGGTGATGGTGGCTCCGGCGCTTGAGATGGACCGTTGACGGCTCCCATTATACGGGCTCTGCCTGGCGTTGTTGCGGGCGGCTTCAGATTTTGCATCTCTGTGGTCCAGTCAACAGGGAGGTCCGTGATGTCCGCAAACGGGTCCTCCTCGCTGTCCTCCGATGGCAGGATCGTGTGGACTAGAGGCGGACGGGACATCTCGCCGCCGCCACCGCTGCTGCTGCCGTTCCGCCTTTTGATCCAAATGTTGCGGTCGCGGTCGAGAACCATTTTGCCAACCTGGTCCGGAATCAGATGCGATATGGTTTGCGGCGCAATGGTTCTCCGGGTGTCGGACCCGCGCGATGACCCAGTTGGGATCGACGACCGACTAGACAGATTGCCAGAGGACATGGAGCGCTGCGATGCTTGGGACGGGTTGTCGTCCTGCACGCGGATGTCACCGTGTCTTGGGTTTGCCGTGATCCGAATGTTAGGCGGGTCGCTGATGTCGTCGCTCTCGTCCAGCCGTGTACGGCTCCGGAGTGTGCCGATCGTGTCCTGGACAGCCCTTGCGGCCTCCTTCTCCGCCTGAATCGCGTCCTGCGCTAGATTGATGGATCGGGTAGTTGAGGACACGAGATCGTCCAGGTCACTTCTCTCCTCGTACTTCTTCAATCTGGCGACCACTTCTGGGTCATCCTGCACTCTGGGTACGCGGGGAATGGGCTTCCCCTCGCGGCTCGGGGGACGTGAGAACGGCTCCCTAGTCGACTCCTGGAACGAGCTGTCTGCTTCTCGTTCGGATCCCTCCGGCACCTCCAGTTCGGATTCCTCTACACTAGCGAGGCCGCTCTGCACACGCCTCGCTCCCTGGCCCCGGAGCTGGGCCATGATTTGCTGCGCCTCGTTCATGTAGTCTTCCGTCCCTATGGAGGGCTTCCGTGCGCTGTCTGCCGCCGCACCAACTGCTGGAGCAGGCGATTTCTCGAATGAGTTGTCGGACCACAGAGCAGAGTTGGCCCCTGTGCTGTGGCTGGCAGACGAGTTGTGTCCGTCGCTATCGGTGCGATTTGTGTGGGCATCGCGTTCGTGCTGCATGGAAGACCGCCGGCTTGACGTCGGGGTATGCGGCTGCAGTATCTGGCGGCCGGCAAGAACGTCCGCGTCGGCGTACTGGAAGTCATTGCCCTCACGTGCGTCTCTGCGCTTCCGTCCCACAATGGACTGCATAGTATGATGTGACAGCTGCGCAGAGTCGAATATCGATTGCGACTTCTCGATGCCAAAAGCCACGTCCGACTTGTGCAGAGTCCGCCGTCGCTTTGGTGTCGGGTCTTTTGACGGCGACGTCCGTGGCCGCTTCCCTTCGAGGCCAACCTCTGCAATACGCCGCGGCGTTGCAGGAGGGGCTTTTCCGGTAGACGCTGCAGCTTCAGCCGGTTCTACCCATTTCTCTGAAGTGCTCGGTCTGCTTGACTGTGATGCGCGGCTCTGCCGCAGCCGTTGAATATGCAGCGCGCCTTGCTTTCGATCAGAAGGTAGGGACGAGAACAAAGCTTCTCCGGACACAGCAGGAGGATTCTCTACTGGCTGCATATCCGTCTGGGAGACAAGCGACGATTCGTGCCCGAACTGGTAGCCATTCAGTTCCCCGGCCCCGAACTGTGCCGACGATTGGCGAGACGTTTGTTGACGCTGAGCCTCCTGTGAGTCTGTGACCACATATGCCGGTTTTGTTTTGACACCGGCCGTTTCGGGCGTGCCAAGATAGTCGGATCGATCGGCCGATGTCCGAGACCCAGTCGACATTTGGTCCTCGAACTGGCTTATGCGGCGCATCAAGGTCTGGTTTGTGTATGTGTCGTAGGGCCCAAAAAGCTTCAGGGGACTCCCAGTAGATGGTAGCTGCTGCTGTCCGCGGGAAACACTGCCTCGCTTTTCGGGGCTGGGGTTGGGCGCGCGGGGAAGGACAGGACTGTTTTCATTGACTGTCGGGTGCTCAACCCGGACAGAGGCAAACTGCTTCGGGGTGCTTGCCTGGAGAGACTCTTCTGGGAGCATCTCCGAGCTGTCGGTAATCAGAGGTGGACTGAGTAAACGCTCCCGGAATGAGCCATCGGCAGAACGACCACCCCGCCGAAAGTTGATGAAGCCGCCTATCCTTTCATACTCCGTCGTGTTGTCCACGTTGAGTGACGCACCCCCAATATTGACGGACTGCTCTGCTGCACGGCCGGCATCATCCCCTTCCGCCAGCATCATTTGGTTCCAGCGCAGATTCTCGAGGCGCTTCCTAAGGTCACTGGGTGGCAGTTCCAATGGCCCAAACACAGCACCATCGCCATTCGTCCCTTTCTGGGGGGAAATTAGAATGGCACTGAAGCTCTCGTTCCGGAGCACGCTTTGTCCACTAACCGTCCGTGACTCGTTTCCGATTGGGTTTTGCAGCCGACTGTCGTCAGGCGATACGGCGTCAACGCCTTCGGACCGACGGACAGACTGTCTGCTGACACTGTCGTTTCCATCAACGTCATGTGCTTCGTCCACATCCACCTCGCTGATGCCATCCTGTGGGCTACCGATTGCCTCTCCCCTTTCTGGTGGTGTATTGAACCCCTGTCGCGGGGTGAACGGCCGCGGCTGCTCCGGAAGATGCTGTTCCTGCTGCTCGTGTGGTTCGAAAGATGACTCGTCTTGGAAGTTTTCAGACATATCGAACTGCCTCTGTCGAATCGGTGGGCTCGACGGCATGGTCGTGTCATGCGCATGTCCGGACTGCTCGAACAGGCTCGCCTCTTGTTGTGGTCTCGGTCCACTTCCGGGCATCGGCTGTCCATCTTCTTCGGTTGTCCTAATCTCCTGTGTCTCGTCGTTTTCCTCGAAGTTGTGAGTCGCAACCGATATTTCTGCAGGCCCAGCACCCTTTGGCGGGCTGAATATGCTCTCTAGGCCTAGGCGCGGTGCAGCGAACAAATCCGGCTGCTCCCCATAAGCCAAGGCGCCGTAGACCAATCGCCGCTTCCATTCGGGTGTATCGACTTCTCCTTTGTCTTTCCCGGGCGACGCACTTTGCGACTTGTGCTGTACCGTGTTGTGGACAACAGAGCCCAGCGATGTGGAAGACACCGAGCGGCACGAGGGCCGCCCCCGGGATGGCAGCTGGCCCGGCAGCTTTATTTCGCTCGACAGCTTGGAGGGACCGCGACGAGACGCGAAGATATTGATTTCGTTGGCGCTCCGTTCGCTGAGAACATTGCTACTGTTCGATGGAGACAGGTCGCGCGGGTGTCGGATCGAGCCTAAGCGTGGACCAGTGTTGTTTCTCGAGCCGGGAGTGGTCGAGTGCTTGTCAGTGTCCAGCGGCTGCTGAAGCGAACACGAGCGCGAGGCATCAGAACCGGCTTGCGAGATCCAGTCCACATCGAGTGAGTCTAGCCAGGCATGCCTCTGGTCGTCGAGTTGGGTGGGAAAGGAGGGGGGGACGGGTTGTGTTGGCGTCATGGCTGTTTATCTGGTGTTGACGAGGTACTGGAGAACGTCTCAGCTCAACCAACCAGCCATGAAGATGTAGAAGAAAAAACTAAGGGTGAAATATAGATAGAAGAGGGGTGGGCAATGGGAGACAGAGCAGCTGGAATGTGCTCGCGGTCGGTTTTTGGAAGCTTTGCCGTTGCGTGGGCTGGCTGAAGCCGGTGGTCAAGATGCCGGATAAAGTATGCCGGATAATAGAATCGTAGAAAGCAGAACAGAGCTCGTGAGAGCGAGAAAAATGATACAAAGTTCGTCGCGAAAGGCAGTGCACGAACTGGCCGTGTTGTGGTCGAAATGCCGCTGACGGTTGAAAAAAAGAGGAACCAATCTGGGTCGCGTCTCGAGTTGTTTCCAGATCGGGACAAAGTTGGTCAACACGTTTTTGGTTGCCGTGACAACCTAAACCCCACATTTGGTGGCACTAGCCACTGTACGGATAGGGAATCAAGCCACAATCCCAACGTATTAAGGAGATCGGTGGGATATGGCTGTGTGTTACGAGCGACCGCATGCAGAAATGCAATGAAAAAAGGCTTGACAAAACTGAGAGCATGTCATTTGCATCATCGTTTTTTTTTGGAATGTGCTTATTCCATGATGCCAGCTCAGTACGATAGTTGGGTGTTCGACCCGATGCGTCGCACGTGACACGCGTTAATTACAACTTACGCTACTCACCCACGGATTTTGTGCGACGCTAAGAAGCGCGACTCGTATTGGTCCATTTCATGAATTGTGGGACAATTTGTGGAGCACCTCATCAACGCACGGACTGAAGTTTGACTTCGCGTTTTTCAAAGATCCAACACCTTCTTCGCGATGAAAAGGGAACAAAACAATGTCCCTGACCCTAACCCGAACCTAACTCTAACCCTAACTCCTAACCTAACACCTAACCTAACACCTAACCCCTAACCCGTGTGTTCACGATGGCTATGTCCCGCGTTTTCGATGAAAATCGTCGACGAGGACGTGTTTTGACATAAGTGGACCAGTTGGCCTGTTGGCGAATAAGAGGGCGAAAAGCTCATTTTTAGCGTCGCACAAAATCCGTGGGTGATTAACGAAAGATTAATTACTTTAGGGGAGAACGCGTCTAACACGCGTTCGTGCGCCACGACAGGCAAGTACGATGCGACCTAGCCCCACAGGAATTTGCACTCGGCTTCATGCAGCCCAGCCACGCATCACTCACACACTACCAGACGATTGACAACGACGACGGCCTCGAGACGACCTGGCCACCTGGCTCATATGAATCCTTCGGGAGTTACGCGGATCTCTGGGTAGTTTAAAAGCTTGACCACCCATCAAACGCACCAACAACCGTCGGACTGCGCACAGCACGACGAACTCCCTACGAAAGACAATTTCCGAGAACAAAATTGAGCAGCCATGCCACAGTTGCCCAGCTTCGTGGGCAGCGACTCACTATACTGTGAGGCAACTCATAGTTCCGATGAGGTCCTCTGCTATGGCTCCGACGACGAATACTACGAAAGCCCCCTTGTGCGGATAAGTTGCCTTGAGGAGCAAGCACGCCGGTATCTGGAGGGACGGCGACCATTTCTGCTCTCGGCGTCCTTACGAGGCCCGTTTGACAGGAAATTGTGGGAAAATCCGTGGAATCGGCGAAGCAACGCTGCGCGTTCCAGCAACGACGTGAGCAGACATCCGCAGCGGCGGTGTCCAACATCTGCCGAAGTGCAGTCCAGCAATATTGCATCAGAGCCGGCATCTGCTCCGACACTGGAGCTCGGCACTACACCGGGCATCACAATATACACGGACGATGTACCCCCTTTGTCCCGGAAACGGGCTGCCAGTGCGAACTGGCTACGACGGAAGAATCTCAAACGCATGCGGTCCCACGATGCCACACCTGCCATGGCACCTTCTCCCACATTGCGTCGTGGGCACAGCGCCGACTATTCTCGCTCTTTGTCTGTTCCTACTGGAGTAGATGAAATGATAATGGATGTGGACGATGCTCTGCTTTCGGGACGGCGATGCATCATGGACCCGAACGAAAAGATACTTCAAGACACAGGAAAACGAAACACGTTGGAGAGGCAGCAGCGGCCAGCGTTGTCTCACGTTCCAGGCAGCATCGATCGATCCACATCTGCTCCTGTCGACTTACAGTTGCAGAGTGCACAAAGGCCTCCCCACCAAAGCATCGCGTCTATAGAGCATGTGGGCAAGGATGGCACTATAGGTGCAGAAAGCCAGCAACAGAACGAAACCGATAACAACACACAGCGAGTGGTGAAGGTTAAAGGAGAGTATTCTGATGTGTTGGTCAGCGCCGATGGAAACACCGACCCAGCTTCCAACAACAACACCACAGAATTCGAAGCAAGGCTCGCCGATGAAAGCGGGCTGCCGCTGTTGCGAGAGTTATCTACACCACTTGAGGAACATGCCAACGACGAGGCGAGCCAGCAGCTCCTTGACGAGCTCAACGAAACGAACGAGACAGCAAACATCAAAGTCGAGGCTGAAGAAACCACATTGGAGACGCAGCCATTTCTTCCTGGTGTTGAATTCGAGTTGTCCCCCGGGTCCTCCTCGAGCACAGACGCAGACGCAGCCGACAATATTGAAGACACAACTGGAATCACATGGCACACGAATGATGATAGTCTGTCAACCGCTGTGGTAGAGAAACGCGACAATGCAACGCTGCCGGATACGGCACGTCCTCGCCTGTCCCTAGAGATGGTGGAGCACACAAACAAACCTGCAGACACCACCACCGCCACCGGCCAAGCCATGTCGATGGATGTGCGTTTATGGGCTGATAGTGTCGACACATTGGTTTCTTCGTCTCTCACAAATCTCCCTACCTCTCCGTGCTCACCAGAGCACGCCGGAGCTGCTGCTTTTTACAAGACTCCTGTTGAGCCGGTGCAGGAGCCTGCACCCGCTGTTCCTTCATCTGGCGCGCCTCCGTCCACACCAGAGACGAAGCAGTCTAGTCTACCAACACCGGACATGAGTGTCTCCATCAAATCATTTCGACGCTTTCGGTCGCCCACGCCTACACCACCACCGCGGCGGCGACCAAACAAGCCCGGCCAGCCACGATCCATTCTGTCCTATCCACGGCGGAAATCGGGCGGCTTTCCGGACACTGTGAGACATAATCGGCGTGTTCGGTTTGTGCTGCCGGACGACGACGCAAACGATGGCGTGCCGTTCAAATATACATACGACCTGCCAGATGCAATTGCAGAGGATGAGGAGGGAGGGGGATCGACGGGTGGGCGGTACGGGTCGTCAAGAACGGCGTCTCCGCCTCCCCGGGATGGAGCCTTGACAGGAACACTGCCAAGCGAAGTTGAGAAGTTCCGGGAGCATTTTGCGTCCGTGGCGAACCGGACCAAGCAGGGGGGTCATCGGGCCAGCTCCCCGAAGCGATGCTCCGTCGCCACGTTGCCTGGTACAGGATCCCCGCTACAAGAACAGCGGGAGTTTTGGCAGTCCCCGGCAGCGGTACGGTCAGAGAACAAGGCTTTGGGTCAGGCTGTGGGTGTATTTGACAAAGAGAACGAGGTCAATGACTGGGGAACACGTGGAGACGGCGAGGAGGAGGATGGACCCGTGGATGACGTGCAGGAGGTTTTGGACAATCTGGATGATTTTCTGGGCATGTGGAGTATAGAGGCAGAACTGGCACAGGCGCGTTCGGAACACGCATAGGCGTGTAGGGAGTATCAGACTACAAGAGTCTTGAGGAATAGCAACACAGTTGTTTGCCCACTTGTCGTGTTTCCTTATTGCCATGCCTGTCAGAAATCACTTGCCTAATATCGCGACCCGTGTTCTCTGTCCTTCCATGAAGGAACGGAGCACATGGCCCAAACAGAAGCTCTCTGTGGCCGTGTCAGGATTGACGTGTGACATACGTTGTTGTCCTACGTGCGAAACATAGAGCGATGATTGCATGCCGGATATCCCGCTCCCTACAACAAAGCACGGCTCCAGACGTCTGTTGGATGCCTTATTGAGAAACAGACAGGCGCAGAAGCCCCACGGGATGCTTCGACTGGCTCCGCCCGGGTGATGGTGGGCGGTCCGTGGAAAGGAGCACGTTTTGTGATGATTGGCTTAGGGAGGCTTCTAAGCATTTGGTGATGGAGTGCAGGAAAAGCCAAGACAACACAAATTAGAGTAGATCAGCAAAAAAAGAAACAAAGAAAAGGAAGGAAGCAAAGAAAAGGGGCAAAATCAGAATGGCATACTATATAAGAGAACAAGAGGTGTACGGAGTAAATGGTAGATCGTCGATGCGAAGTCCGTTTTTCGGTATTACCGTTTCCGGCGCCGTCCCGCTCTCGTGTATCACGAGCTTCCATTCGTATTCCGTAAGAGCTTTCCACCCCGGCCCGCCTGTCTGCTCTCCTGTCACTCTTGTGCTCCCACAGCTGGCAAACATGCCCAAGCAGAACACAACACCCAAGGAAGGTGCGCTTGCGTCGCTGGAATGGTCCTGCCATGAAAACAAAAGGAAACAATAGAAACCGATCTCCGATTGCGGCCCCACTAGCCCCCGTGTTATCGCACCGAAACGGAAAAGATACATAAACGGGAGTAAGCTGATGTTGTTCAATGACTCCCTCTCTAAGGCAAGGCTCGACTCAGAGGCTTGACAACTAGCATGTGTAATTTCTCACAGCCATTTACCCTGTTGGCTGTGTGCCTGTTCTGTCGAGCGTAGCCGACACGTGTAGATCTCCCTGCGAGTGGGAACAGAAGGCTGAAGGCGTGAATGGTAGGTCGCTCTAGCCAATCACTGTCCATACACGCACCTTTACGGCAGGCGGAGGCCACCCACTTCGCTCACCGTTTTCACACCCCCACTTTTCTGCTTTGTTTTTCCCACCTTTGCTCGTCCCTCCGATCTGTTTTTCCCATCGATTATTACACCACTGCTCGCACAACAGCACGACACAAGAGCACAAGAAAATACAGCAACACAAGAATCTACGCACGGCATAAAGAGCGGCTTCTCCCCACCCGGGCTTTATCATATTTCTCATTATCGTTCTTCTTTACTGCGTCCTTTATTTCTTTCTATCCCTTTCCCCCTTTGCCGTCTTTGATTTCCCCTAGAATCGGCATTTGTCCGTTTCTTCTGCCCCCACGACAGCCTCGTCCCTCCCCCCTTTTGTCGTCGAACAATCTAGCCCCGGACTGCTTCCACTGGAAGTCCTCAGGGGGCCACTCACAACGAATACTGATGGCCGCGGCACAGCGCCCGGTCGACACCAACACCGCCAGCGCCATCTCCAGCAGCACCATCAACCCCGGCAACGACGAGCGTCCCGGCGAGGACCACTCTGACTGTGGCAGCGGCAGCAGCGTGCAGGATGGCCACCACAACTTGCCTGCGGACCAGGAGAAGTCACATGAAACAATGACAACACCACCTCTCCGACCTGTGTCCTCCCTTACCTCGGTTTCCTCCACGCCCACGCCCATCCCCGCGCCGTCCGGTCTTGCTCGACCGGCGCATGAACCGGCGGCACACACATCCTTAATCCACGCAGAGTTGCAAAAAGGCCTTGCTCAGTTGCATTTTGGCAGCCAGCACACCAAGGAGAGCGATCGGCACGGATCGTTCAACGAGCTGGACGGCAGCGCCGGCACAGCCCACGAGGGCGGCGAGCATGGTGACAATGGCGAGGACGGGGAAGACTCGGGCGAGGAGAAGATTTCGTCGGCCACCTTCCTTCTCCACCAGGCCCTCGAAGACGACGAGGGTGGCATGTCGCCACCACTCAGTTCGACGACAGGCGGCATGCGAATCCCACCCAGCTCGGTCGCGGGCTCAAGGCAGCACCGCCCCTCTACCGACGACCAAGAGGCCTTCAGTACGTGGTCCGGCGACGATGGAGCGCTAGATATGCCTGAGGAGGCTTGCCGGGATGGGCGTGCAACGGGGCCACCATCACAGTCATCATCGACACTCAGCCACAAGCTCCGTCGTCAGATGTCGCACAACGATCAACAATACGCAGCACGTATCGCATCGTTACCGGCCGCACCCGGCGAGGACCAACAGAGTGTGATGACATCGTCCGACAAGGGCAGTGTCGTTGAGCATTTCACTGAAGTCCCGACGTCGCGGCCTATCTCTCAGTACTTCGAAGAGCCCGCCCAAACCGTTCAAGAACCGCAGCCTGTACCCGGCCAGCCGCGCGACGCCATCGAACTCATACCCTACAAGCACCAAGTTGGGGGCCACACGACGCTCTGGCGCTTCTCCAACCGAGCTATCTGCAAGCAGTTGACCAACCGCGAAAACGAATTCTACGAGAGGATTGAGCGCTATCACCGTGATCTGCTCCCTTTCCTTCCTCGGTACGTTGGGAAAGAATAGAAAGTCGATGTGATTCTTTTCTGGTTTCTTGCTAACCGGATGACAGTTACATTGGTGTCCTGAATGTCACATTCCATAAACGACCGCGGCGTAAGTCGACCATGAAAAGGGATGATCAGGCTGCCGCCGCTGAGCGAAAACTGGTGTCGTCAATGGAACCCAACGCACTTGCGACCGCAGCACGCAGCGGCGATGCTGCACGAAACAACGGCTCCAGTTCGGCCGTTAGAATGGTGAGCCAGTCCATCCCAACGACGCAAACCCAGGTCCCGACCGTGACCTTCATCGACAACCAGCACATTTTGCCCAGACATCTCCTCCAGCCGTCCATCGGTGCAGCGGAGGACACGATTTCTCCCAGCGACGATGCCGCGGCAGTGACGAAAGCAGGAGACTTGCCGAGCTCGTCTCAGAGTATTGTGTCGGAGAACACGTCGGAAAGCGCATCCACGGGGGTTATCGGGGGACGACACAAGGCATCCATGTCTGAATCGGCTGCGGAAAACGCCATGCTAGACTGGCCCCGATTTAGAGGCGACCGGCACGCACACAGCTGGGGCGCAACAATGGTCAACAAAAAGCTGCGTAACGAGGTGTTCAACGATGCCTTTCTCAAGCAGCCGGTCGACATCCAGAAATACCAGAAAGCGAGCAGGCGGGGCATCCCACGTAAGATGTTGCAGCACCTTCTTCGCCCGTCCAATTCCGAGTCGAACTTGAGTACGGAGCTCGAACAGCAGACGACCGTCGAAGCCGCGCAGCCAAATACCGCCAGCGGTGGCTCTACGACAGCCGTGACCTCCAAGGTGCCGGCGAACGAAGGGGCTCCGGTCGCGGGGCCGCCCGCGACTGCGAGGCTCCTTCAGACACCGAGTGATCTTGGCTTGATCAGCAAGCTTAGCAAGATGACGGCCGAAGAGGCGGTAGCAGATGACGATGATGGCCCTGAAGACGTCACAGGTACTAGCGCTCCTGAGACGCAGTCGTTCGGGGACCACCTTCGACCGCTGCAAAGAAGGCGGCGCTACTCTGGCACCGGTTTGCGGCGCAGGCCCAAGGATGTCTCGGAACCCCGGGGTGATCTTAAGTACTACGAAGGAGCCGACGAAGCAGCCGCGTACAAGGCGGACCTCGACGCCCAGCAGTCGACAGCAACGTCCACAGGGAACCCCAACACGACGACGAACACGAGCCGGTCCTCGTTTGTTCTGCCCATGGCGACAACCGTGTTGCAGAGCCCCTTTCTAGCCGGGGGTGAGGGCGGGGCCAGTGGCGGCAGCCAAAACAAAAGCCAAATCAGCGATCAAGGGCACAGCGAAGGCAGTGCCCAGATCAGCAGCCACAGCACGACGCCAGCGTTGGCCATTAAACAGTCACAACAACAGAGCCGCAACCAGGGCCAGGAGCAGCCAGGAACACCGTCGCTGACAGAGCCGCCACAGACGAAGCCCATCCCGGCGGCTTCCAAAGTGGTTTCGTCGTCGCCGAGTCCATCCGAGTTCAAGAAGATCCCGCGGCCCATTAATCCTAAGGAGGCCCAGAGACAGAGCGGACCGCGACAAGAGTATTTTCTGCTGCTAGAGGATCTGACAGCCGGAATGAAGCGGCCGTGCATGATGGACCTCAAGATGGGCACGCGGCAGTACGGCGTCGAGGCAAGTGCTAAGAAGCAGCTATCGCAGCAGCGCAAGTGCGCGACGACAACGTCGCGCGAGCTTGGCGTACGCATTTGCGGAATGCAGGTGTGGGACGTGGCTACAGAGTCATACATGTTCAGAGACAAGTACTATGGCCGCAACGTCAAGGCCGGGCCTGAGTTCAAGGCCGTTCTCCGGCGCTTTCTGTTCGATGGGGCCGACGTGCACAGCATCCTGCGGCACATTCCAACACTGCTGCAGAAGCTGCGCCAGCTGGAGAGCATCGTGCGGCGGCTGCGCGGGTACCGGTTCTACGCGACAAGCCTGCTTATGTTCTACGACGGAGATCAGAGCAATGACAGCAGCCGTGACGGCGGCGACGACGATGCTGGGACGACGACGGCCGACGAGACGGCCGTTGACGATTCGGCAACGGACGCCGAGGAATTTCGGGACGAAATGCTGCACCAGCAACGGCGGCAGCGACTGCACCAGCAACGCCGTGCGCGGCGCAAGGACAAGCGCACGATCGACTTCAAAATGGCCGACTTTGCCAACAGCGTGACGGCGGCGGACCTAGCTAAGGACCGCCCGTGCCCGCCGCAGCACCCGTCTGATGTAGACCGCGGGTTCCTGCGCGGACTGCAGTCGCTGCAGCGCACCTTTCTGGAGATCCAGCAGGACGTGTGCGCGGAGCTGGGGGTCGGGCGGCACATGGAGGCAACGGGCCTGGACGAAGACGTGCGCCTGGATGCGTGGGACGACGACGACGACCAAGTGAGCGAGTGAGGAATACTGCGCTGTTTTTATTTTTATTCTTTTCGGTTTTTTTGTTGTCTCTTTTTTGTTGTCCGTTTTTTGTTCTCTTGTGTTTCTGTTTCGTTCTTGTTTCCTTTGCTTTGCAAGGCGCCTGGTTTTTTTATACCATTTCCCTTTTCATACCCTGTGCTGCATTGGGGTCTGGCGTCCTCTTTTGTATTTTCTCCTTTTCTCCTTCTATCCTGTGTTCTTTTCTTTGTTATTTATATCCTGGTGTCTGCTTTTATCTCTTGCCACGGCCGGAACGAGACCAGGACAGGAACAGGACGGGTTGGCTGGAATGGAGGGACGGCGGTATAATAGAATGTTACTCGTTATTTTATTGTTTCAACTGTACTTGCTCGCTTCCTGGCCCGATGGTGACTTCGCGAGAAGCTGCCTGGCAGACTTGGTTGCTTTTAGATCCTTCGTCTATTCTTTTAGCAACCTAATGTAGATGACTTCAAAACTCCCAGAGTAATCGACAAGAAAAGCAGAAAACAAAACAACAAAAAAAGCCAGAGCCAGACCCTCAAGACAGGTATACAGTACACAAAAACCACGAAGGACCGGCCATACAGGCAATAAACAGCCAATTGCCTCACCAGTCTACCCAACAGCACCTCCCTCGGCGGATGCCATCTTTCGTTCTCCCCCTTACACGGCACTGTAGCCGCCCCGGCTGCCGCTGCCCTGCAGCGTGTTGACCAGCCGCCGCACCCAGTCCTGGAGCAGGTACGGCACGTCGCGCAGCGTGTCGCCGTGTGGCAGCAGGTCCCAGCCGCGCGCGCCGTAGCGGTTGTAGTTGAGCCACGACCCGAAGATGAGGTACGCCGCCGTCGACAAAAACACGACGATGACAAACCACGTGAAGAAGCCCCAGCCGGACGCGCTGCCGTCGCCGCCGCTGCCGCCGCCGGTCGCGTTCTCGCACGCGTAGCGCGTGTACCACGTCAGCCGCAGCGTGCCGAACTTGCCGTCCGCGTCGTGCACGTCGTAGCCGCCGAAGACGAGCGCGGGCGGCTCGCCCTCGCGCACCAGCTGCTTCTCGCCCGGCTCGGTCATCGCCGTTGTCGCGAACGCGGGCGAGGACGCTGCCACCGACCGCTCTGCCGCCTCGCCGCCCTCCTCGCCGCCCTCCTCGCCGCCCTCCTCGCCGCCCTCGCCGCCCTCGCCGCCGTCGGCCTCGTCGCCGTTCTTCGGCTCGTCCTCGCCGTCGACGTATTCGCCGACAACCCACTCGCCCTCGGTGCCCTCACGCTCCGCGTCGCACAGGAGCTCGACAATGACGCGTTGTTTCTGGCGCTCGCTGGCCGGCGCATCGATCGGGTAGCGGCCGCCGTTCAGCACGATGCGCACGCCCTCCTTCTGCACGTCGGAGTGCGAGTCGGCCGTGCGCAGGCGCGTCACCGTGTGTTCGAGATCGCCGCCGCCGTGGTTCTTGAGGCTGCCGGCCAGCGGGATGACCTGGCCGATGCCGGTCGAGTTGTCCTGGGCGCGCCAGCGTTTTATCGCGCAGGCTGGTTGTGAGGATTAGAATTGTTTCCAGAAAAAAGACAGGGGAACAGTAGAATAGGCAAAACCTACCCCAGCTCCCATTTGGACACTCCTCGCCCTTGGGCACGTCGCCCTTGCGCACCAGCGGGCCGCACAGGTCGAGCGTGTACGTCGTGTTCTGCTCCGTTGGCGGCGTGTGCTGTGTGGTCACGACCGAGTGCGGGCCGTGCAGCTTGCTGAAGTCGAACATATGCTTGTCGGCCAGCACCCGGTCGCACGCTAGCATGGCGGCGGCGGGCTGGACCGAGGCGGCCATGGCGAAGCCCACGAGGAGCAGCATCTTTGGAGAGGAGAGGGACGCGGAGGGGGAGGCGGAAGAGCGGGATGTCGTCGTCGGCGAGTACGGAGAAGAGGAGGACGGTATCGCAAACCGCATCGTTTGGGTGTGAAGATGGAGGATGATCCACGAGAGAAGAGATAGATCGGAAGAAGAAAGATCGAGAAAAAGCCAAAAAGAAAGTAGGAAGGGAGCCGAGAGGAGCGACCTCTTGTCAGTTCGAGTCCGTCCGAAGTCGAGATTCAATGCCGCGTAGCCCCGGATGCAAAAGAGCGCGAGTTGAAACGGGAGCGCTGTTAGGCCTGGCGAGGGGATGAAGGAGATGCAGGACCGACTGGAACTCGTCGGAACGATGGGCACCGCCAGGGTTGGCACAGCTCCCGATCGGGCCAAGCGTGGGCAAAACAATTCCGTCATAGGCGGAAACATGCACGTGATGCGTCACGTGTAACTTACAGCCTCGTCGACTACGAGTACATCTGCTCTCGGGGCGGCGAACCTGTCATTTGTGAGAGTAGTTATTTTGTCAGATGTTATCTTGCGCTTTATGTTATTTATATTTTATTTTCTCGTCTATTGTTTCTTTTCCAATCGTCCCCATTTCCTCGTTTATTGTTTCATTTCCAATCGTCCCCTAGGAAATGTACTTCTTCAGCCCCCGCAGGCGCTCCTTGGCATCCTCGAGCACACTGTCCGGCTTGCACACGGCAAAGCGGAGGTAGGCCTCCACAATCGAGGCGTTTGCATCTGTGTAGAACTCGGTGGGTGGGATGGCGGCCACGCCAAGCTCCTGAATGAGGAACCAGGCCAGCTTGAAGTCGCGCGGCCGGTCGGCCACGTGTGGCGGGAACGGATAGTCGGCCGGCAGCTTGACCTTGCTCAGGTTGGCCATGACAAAGTAGCCGCCCTCGGGCTCTGAGTAGGGCACACCCAACTCTTTCCACACCTCGTTAAAGCGGTCGAGCTTTCCGCGCATGTCTTTGATGCTCTGCTTCCAAAAGCCTTCGCTCTCGGCCTTCTCAAAGCCTGGTCTGTTAGGAGGTGAACAGGCAAGTGAACACATGATATAATAGAAAAACGTACCAATGGCAGTAGCTTCTTGCAGAGGCGACGGGGTGGCGAAGCAGATGCGCGTGTGGGCCGCAGACACGTACTGGATCAGTTCCGCCGGTCCAATCAACCAGCCTGAGAAAAGATTAGACCGCATTTTTTAACAATATACCAACAGCAAGGCGACAAGAGAACTCACCAACGCGCCAGCCAGTCGCGTAGAAGTTCTTGCCAGCAGAGCCGACGGTCAGGGTGATTTTCTCGACCTCGGGCGACAGCGTGGCAAGCCGGGTGAAAGGGACATAGTAGAGGCGGTCGTAGACCTCATCGGACAGGATGATGATCTGGTTTTTCACGCAGAGGTCTGCGATCTTCTGCAGCTCTTCCTTGGAAAAGACTTTGCCGACCGGGTTGTCTGTTTTGGTGATGGTCAGTTACAGGAGGCGACTTGGCGCAACGGTGCATGCACAGAACGAGTCGGGGACATACGCGGCGTGTTGAGAACCAGCATCTTGGTCCGCGGCGTGATGGCGCTTTCCAGCACGGAAAAGTCAATGGTCCACTCGCTCGCAGACGAAGTGCGCACGGCGCCGTCCGCGGGCGGGTGCATGGGCACGTAGACGATCTTGCCGCCCGGCATCTCGATGTTGCTGATGTACTGGTCGAAGAAGGGCTCAAACACAATAACCTCATCGCCCGGCTCAATGAAGGCCATGAACGCAGACAGCATGCCCTCGTTGGCGCCCGTTGTCACGGTCACTTCCGTGTCCGGGTTGAGCGCGCGGCCCCAGCTGGGCGAGTAGGCGTCGGCAATGGCCTTCTTGAGCCGCGGCCGGCCCTTGGCCGGGCTGTACTGGTTGCACTCGACACGGTCCAACGCCCCCTTGGCAGCATCCAGGATAAAGTCGGGCGGGTTGTAGCCAAAGAAGCCCTGGCCCATATTGACAATGGGCTGCCGGGGCGAGGCTGCCGCAGCCTCGTTGATGATGGTCCTGGAGGGAGAGAAGGTCAGAGGGAGGGAGCAGGACCCCGGCGAACAACGAAACAGCTTACCAGACATCCTGCCGTGCACCTCTTACGCGGGCAGCCGGCTGCAATTTCGTCGAGGCGGCCATGGCAGAAGCAGTAAAGAGGCGGCGCGGGTGTTGCGGAAAAGCCGGGGCAGAAGAGAAACAACTTGAGTACAGTGCCTTCCTGGAGAGAGGCTGGGAGAGAGTCACACGCATGGGAGGCCAAGGGGCTAAAACGCTGTTTTTATCCGGCGATGGCTGTTTTTTTTTAAAGATTTGTTTCCTCAGGTCCCGTCATATGTGTCGCAAGAGCCGATGCCGGTGTCGCATACAGCCAGCCAATAGCAAGCTCGCGCCCCCTCTTGCGCCATCGTCGGGGAAGGTACAAATGTCAGCCGCTAGTAGCCGCTTGGACTTGACCAATCACAGAGGAAATGGACCACTTGTTACGGGGCATGTATAATCCGCCGTATGAAGCGGGTCGCTCGCTGCCTAGCATCGTAGCTTGTATCTCTCTTACTCGTGGGATAAACAAGGCCTCTTGGAAGCAACAACAGTCGTTGCCTTTTCGTCTCCAAGCTACCTCCTTCACAATACGTTTTAACGCGTCCCCAACACACCATCCTTCAACACGATTTTTGCATAACTGATGGATCTCGCGAAAGAAGTCGAGATTCTGAAGAAGAAGCTAGAGGTAGCTCAGAACAGAAGATCACCGAGGAAGCACTGAACATGACTGACAATACCTTTAGGAGTCGGAAAATGCCCGCAAGGAGTCGGAAAATGCCCGCAAGGAGGCGGAAAATGCACGAGATGCTGCAGAACGGCAGCTGGAGTCAACCAACTTCTCATCATTTCTGGATGTGTGCCACCGCAAATACTTTTCAAACTTCGCAATCGAAGAAAAAAGCACTTTGGTGACAACGGGAAAATTCACCAAGGTGGACGATAAATACTATCCATTTTGTCTCCAGGAGTGGACCGCTTTCGACGCCCTTCACGAAAAGTGTCAGACGCACTTGGAGAAGACTCTCGGCGAGAAACGCGTTTTCCCTTCCATACACGCTATGGACAGCGCGGCCAAGATTTACGGACAACGATTTCCTGCTGCTTCCGAACAGGACATCGCTGACTTCGAAAACATTGCTGTCGAGACTTGGGTCATGGTGTCTCTGGTCGAATACTTGACCGCTTTGCGTGGCAATGAGACAGAGGAAGATCGGTTAGCGGTTGAAAACGCGACGCCTAACCGTCTTCCTCGCTCATTGATTTTCCGGAGCTATGCTTATGGAATTAATGCCGATGCGAGCATGGACGACGACGACCGGCCTGCCTATATTTTGGCAATGAATCAGGCTATGCTACAGGAACTGGAGGACCGTGGACGCCCGGATGGTGATTCGGAGCCACCGAAAAAGAAGGCACGAAGTTCGTCTGCGATGCCGCGAAAGTTCTACCCTGACAAGTGGCTTTTACGGTCCGATGACGACGATAGTGTCTCGCCCATTCTGGTGATGGAATACAAGGCGGTACATAAACTGCGCGCGCACACGGTGCAGATGGCCCTAGCGGATGCCGGCAACCTCTTTAAGACCGCCATCCAGCAAGAGGGATGCAGCAAGATCGAACTGGACGAAGACCGGAAAACTGCCGCGGACGCGACCAAAGCTACGGCGCGTGTTCTTGTGCAAGCTTTTCACTACATGATTGAGTTTGGGTTGTGCTACAGCTACGTGACGTCAGGCGAAGCTCTGGTGCTGCTCTACATCGAACCAGACAACCCACGCACGTTGTATTACCACTTCTGCGTGCCAGGAGAAGAATCATCTTCTCAAGGTACGGAGGCAAGTGCAACTCTTGATGCAGACAGTGCGGGTGCTGCAACGCCCCAAAAGGCAACAAGCGTGCGGCATACGGCAGTGGCGCTCGTGCTGACCATGGCGCTGCTTGCGTTGGACGCGCCGACAATGACCCAACGCTGGAAGCGCGAGCAGCAGGGTATGCTGGCGTTATGGCCGACACCATACACAGATATGTCGTTCAGCAGTGAAAGCCAAGATTCAGTGGAAAGAGGCGACAGTGGCGGTAGCGATGATGACGGGGACGACAGCGGCGATCACGTTTCAGGAAAGCCCTATCAGGGTGCACAAGCAACCCTGAGTGGAAGGACGTATGCGACTCGGTCGGCATCTCGATCCGGTGACGGTGGGGCCCCGTCTGGTGGACGTCAAACGGGGCAGTCGGGCCAGACTAGGCAGTACTGCACGCAGGCATGCCTGCTTGGCCTGCGCAACAACGATCCGCTTGACCCGAACTGCCCTAACTATGAACTCCACGCACCGCACGGAAGAACGGTGCACGCAAGCCCTGCCAGCAAGACGGGAAAGAAGGCAGAGCTTTTGCATGGTCTCTCGATGGCGCAGTTCACCGAGAAGCTGCGTGTGCAGCTTGCGGACAATTTGGACGAGGATTGCGACGCGCTAGACAAGTTTGGCAAGTTCGGAGCGATTGGGATGTTGTTCCGGTTGACGCTGCGCGACTACGGGTACTGCGTGTCGGCAAAGGGCGTACAGCAGCGGCACATGGCGCTGTTGAAGCACGAGCAAGCAGTGTACGAGTATTTGCAGGCGAAGCAGGGTGACCTGGTGCCGGTGTGCCTCGGCATGCTGGAGCTGGTGGTGCCATACTGGACGTCGACAGGGGCCCACGTGTCGCACATGCTACTGATGTCGTATGGAGGCGAGCCGCTGGGAAAAACAGGCGTGGATATGCCAGACGATGTGGAGGATAGGGCGGTGCAGGCATGGCGGCAGCTGAGGAAGCTAGGGGTCGACCATGGGGACGAGCGGGAGCCAAACGTGCTGTGGAATGCGGAGCGGCAGCGGGTGATGTGCATCGATTTCGACCGGGCGGAACCATTCGTGAAGCCAGTGGCACAGGCGCTGACGGAAAAGACGACGAAACCGGGGAAAACGGGAAGCAAGAGGAGGCGGACGGGACGGGCGGGAAAGGCAAGCGAGACGAGAGGGGCGGCCGTGGCAGAGGCAGCCGGGGCAGTGCTGCCAGCGAAAACAAAACACAGCCCGGAGGAGAGCGAAGAGCTGTCGCCGAAGCGGCTGAAACGAGAAAGATCACGACTAATGACGGACGACTGACGACGATACCCTGTATGTGCTAGGACCTTTGCATAGCGTTCGTTTCGAGAGCATAGCGTGCACATTTAAAATTGATGTTTTCTTGCCCTCCGTCATCTGTGCAGCGTGTTTGGCGTTGTCCCGTCCGTAATATACGCGAAAAAACACGCCAGCCGCGGTCGCTGCGGAGACGCGTCCCAGATCGCGGAATAAACTCGATCCAGGCATAGCGTGTAAGGGACGTGTTATTTTTACTCGACCTCTGGTTGTGTGGAGACAGCCCTGTTGTTTTGACTGCTTGCCTGGGCCGTTCGACGACGGCAGAATACTCAGCTGGCCGAGCCTTTTTTTTTGCTCGTTTTTTCGTTTTTCGTATTCTTTTCTTTTTCTGCTTCATTTCACCCGTCTCCGATTCTTTCCCTCAGACAGTGCCGTCTTACATTCCTTTCTTCTCACCGGCCACGTTTTTCTTCCTAGACGCCGCTCCCGAGGTGGGACAGCTTCAGTCGTCTTCATTCCAGGCATTGCCAAGCTTTGATCTCGTTCGTGGGGAAGAGGCCACAGAAAATCTGGAGGCAAAAGACGGAGACGGAAAGACGGAAGGGAACTCGTTTGCGCCTTCCGGTTCCAGACTCATGCACCTACCCTCACGCCTGCCCTGCCAGTGAGAGAAGAGCCTCGTTCCTTCCCTGTCCGCTGTGGCTGCTCTCCAAAGTCTTCCGTGCTTGTGCCACCCACCACTTTGCCTACCGCTTTGGCCACATTTCTCGCCTGATTTTTCTTGTCTTTCTCTTCTTTCATCCTCTTGTCTTCTTCATACAGTCTGGTTTTTTGCATTACTTATTTTTATGCTCACCACCCCTACCCCTGCTCCTGCACGATTACTTTTGTAACCCCCCATTGCATCTCTACTAGCTGCAGTCTTATCCCCCCCCCCAGCATGGTTTACCACGCCACCGTTGAGTCTACGCCGCCGCCAAACACCGGCCGCTCCTCTCTGATGCCTTGGCAGAACCAGTTTGAGAAGCATCCGACTGGACACGGCCCTGGCCTTGGCCTCGGTCTGACGGCGCCAGGTCCATGGCCAGCGTCGCCTCCCACGCCACAGCTCTCTCAAGCGTCGCCTGGCCCGAGCCCCCCAGCTTCACCACTTCCGCCAACCAACAGCCTGCCAACTCCGGTCCAAACACCGGAACAGCCGGGCCCGAGCGAGGGACGATCGATCGATGTCGACGACCATCCCGGAGTTCTGTCCCTCGCTGATGGCAATGCGGTGCGGGCAGGCTCAGCTCGTGCCCGGGCCGCTGCGGCGGCCAAGGCGGCCGGCGGCAATGGCAATGGCCGAGATGTTCGCATGCAGCAGTGGCTTGCGGAAATCCCACTGCCCCAGACGCCCCAGGAACGCCACCTACAAGCTCTCGATCCACGTGCGGACCATCCTCTGCACCCGCGGCCCCTCCAGGTGCCGTCGGACCGCCGCTCTCGCCACTTGGACGATATGACCGGTGTTGATACCGCTGCCGCGGACGGCAAACCCCTCTCCTCTGCCCAGTATAGGACACTGGCTCTCAGCAGCTTGGACAAGGAGAATGCTGTCTTTCGAGAAAAGCTGGATACTTTTGGCGCGGGCTACATCGTACACGGTGGCCCTGGCGAGCAGATGATCCTAGGATCTACAAAAAAGCGGCAGATGTCGGAGGTACGCACATTTTTAGTGTTTAGAGTTCAGTTTTACATTTTGCAATCTGACAGTCGTGGTGGGAACAGGACAGCTTCAATGGGGTCACCGCACGGAAACGCACACGCATGCTGGACCCGGTGCGCCGTTTCTCACAGCGTGTGTCGTCCTCGCTTGCCTTGAGCTACGTGCCCGAAAACAGCGCGTCACGAGACGGATGCAGCGAGGATTTGTCGCCCGAAGACGCCGCCAGACAGAGCGAGCAACTCTACCGATTCGGACCGCTGGAGAAGAACCCGATGGGCAACAACACTAATAAGAACAACGGCTCTCGCCTGTCGCTGCCTAAGCGGTACTATGGCACACTGCGAAACCAGAATACAGGATCCGTACGCCGCATCGTGCATGCCAAAATACCGGCCGCCATGCTTCCTCCCCCCGTGCCGTCGACAACCTTTGGCTTCTGGTCCACCGGACGTCCTGATATGATTGTCAATGTTGCCTTCATTGGGGATGCTCATGTTGGAAAGACAGCGCTGATCCGGTATGTCCCATGCCACCAGAACAAACACGTAACGGAGTTGCTAATTTCGGTTTTTTTGGTAGACGCCTCACGCACGGAACATTTCCTCGGACCTACGCACCTAGTGACATGCAAGAGCAGACGATTCGGCTGACCGTGAATGATGTTCGTGTCGAGTTCAACCTGACGGAAGGAGGTAGTGCCCGTCCCGCCAACGAGCCGAGCGTCCTGGCTCTCGGCTGGTTTAGTGTTGTGGTGCTATGCTTTGATGTTGGTCGGCACAGTTCTCTTTTGAATCTGCAAAAGGTGCGGATACACTGCTCTCACTTGCTTGCCCAGTTCTGATCCAATTTGCTAATTTACGTTTCTAGTACCGCAACGATATCTCCATGTACGAGGAGAGCCCTGTCGTGATTCTAGCCGGATTGAAAAAAGATGCCCGGCGGCGTCTGCCGCCGCTGCACCTCAACTTTGTGGAGGAGGCAGTGCAGGTGCAAGAAGACGAGGTATGCTTGGGCAGGATACATATCCATTCACCAGGAGTCACATCCCTTCGATGCGCATGCGGCTAATATTCACGACTACAGGGCCGGGCGGCTGCCGAAGCGATGGGCTGTGATAAGTACTTTGAGTGCTCGTCGCTGTCTTCATGTGAAGGCGTGGATGAGCTCTTCGAGCAAGTTGTGCACTCAGGGTTCGAATTTCAAAAGGCCCGCGACAAGAAAATGGCCCGATTCCGGTTCGAAAACTCAGTGGACAAGAACATGGCCAAGATTACGACTGGTGTGCGGAATCTATTCACGTTCCGCGGCAAGACCACGTCTGCCTGAAGGACGCACAACGAAGGGATGGAGAACGATTGTAACGATATGGGTATACAACATGGGCGGCACGGCACGAAAAAGGGCGAAAACGCATGCCAACATAGGTTTTTTGTATCATGATTTGTTACGTTGACGTGTTTTGACTTTTTTTTTGTTTTCCGTTGTATTTCTGGTTTTCTTTTGTGGTGACTTTGCAAATGACTCTTGGAAGCTCCGATCAAAGCAAAAGCAAATCAATAGCTTGGGCGATAAACAGTCTGCAACGGTTCAAGGGTCATGTTTACATTGCGGACCACTGGGGCCAAATCAAAGCACAGAGACTGAAAAGAGAACGCCATTGATAACCTATAGACCTATCGTGCTGTTGGAAGTCGTAGACCTGTTTCCCAAAACCATTGCCCTCTGCGAGAAAACACAAAAAAAATTGTACACACAAAACAAGGTAAAGACACAAAAGATAAGAAAAGAAACAATAACAAAGGTATCATAAACTGTCCCAACCCTCTTCGTTCTTGGCGGACACCCGCTGCCCGCCTGTCCCTGGCCATGGCTCAGGCCCCCCTCGCCGCCTCGCCAGTTGGAGTCGTATCTTGGTTACCGCTGCTGCCGTCCTTTGCACCGGCGGCGTCTGCTGCCGCCAGCGGGGCAGCGTGGCCGAGCACGGAAGAGGGGGCCGCCGTGGCAACTTCGGCCACCGACGACATCGCCGTCCCTGCGGTAGCCGTAGCCGCGGCTGCTTCACCTGCCGTCTCCCGGGGACTGGCCAGCGGACTGGCCACGCCGCCGCCGCCGCCGCCACCGCCGATGCTGCCGCTGATGCTCTCGGACCGCCCGTGGCCCAGCCGCCCGCTGCGCCCGCTGCGTCCGCTGCGCACACTGGCGCCGTCGCCCCCGCCGAGGCTCTGCCGCGCGTAGGAGACGCTGCTGCGGTCGCCGTATGGTGCGGCGGCGGCGGCGGAAGCGGCAGCGGCAGGCAAGACCCCGCCTGTCGTGCTGTAGATGCTTGTGCGCTCCGTCGTAACGGCCGTCGCGGCTGCGCTGGTTGTGTGCAGCGATGACGGGGGCGGAAACCCGGGGGTCACGGGCACGCTGCCGCCGCCGCCTACCGCAGCCGCCGCCGCACCGGTGCTGTTGTCGATGTTGGCCGACAGCACTGACAGCGGCAGGCTCTCGCGGCTGCCGCCGAACAGCGACGACGGGGCCAGGGCGCGCACGGACGCGTCGGTATCGAGCGAGCGCCGGCGCCGGCGCTTGCTGGACGACGCCAGGGTCAGGATGGACGCGTTGTCGGTCAGCAGGTTGTTTGCGGTCGCGGTCGAGTAGGTCGCCGTGCCGGACGACGACGTGGCGGCCGTGAGGTGCGAGGGGATGGCCGACGCGGGCGTGCTGGGGAACGGCTGGTGGAAGTGCGTCGTCTGCGTGCCGTTGCTCTGCACGGATGCGTGGCGCTGGTGGTGGTTGTGCGAGTGGTGGTGGCTGTTGCCATGATGGCTGGTGCTGTGGCTGCCGCCGGCGCTGAGCTGGGCGGCGCCTCCCGCAGCGGCCGGGTTCGCCTGCAGGCTAGCAGCACCACCGCTGCCGCCCAGGCTCAGAGCAGCGAGCCCGCCGACGCCGCCGCCGTTCTGCAGCAGGCCGCCAGGCGCCATGGACTGCATCGTGGTCAGCGTCGTCGTGAGGGACCAGACCGACGGCGCCGGCGACGAGAAGGTGCTGTCGCCGCCACGGCGCGAGCCCGCGCCCCCGTTGATGGTGCGGCTAGTCGTGCACGTCGTGGACGAGGCCGTGTCCTGGGACGGGGCCAGAACCAGCGGCGGCGGCCCGTCTAGGTCGGTCAGGATGGTCGGCGCGTTGGACCGCGAGCCGGTCGTCGGCAGCGTGCGGCCCTCGTCTTCGTCGTCGTGGTCGTTGTCGCCGTGGTCGTGGTGGATGCTGCTGCTCGGACCGCCCAGCGCCGACCCTATCGAGCTGCCGCGGTGCTGACGCCGGCGCCGGCTGCGTTGCCCCGTCGAGGTGGAGGTGAAGGAGGGCGGCCCGCCGCTGCCGCCGGTGCGGCGGATCTGCAGCTGCAGCTGGCCGCCGCTCAGGCTCACCGGCGAATACAGGTCGTCGTCGCGGCCGTCGTCGTAGCGCAGCGGATCGTCAATGACGCCGAGGCGCCCCGACAGCGGGTACGGGTTGTTCTTCTTGGACGCGCGCGGCTTGGCCATCTTCTTGGCCTTCTTCGCCTTGGATGTGGCCACCTTGACCTGCGCCAAGTTCCGGCGCCCGCTGTTGGCAGGGACAGCGCCGCTGCTGGTGCCGGCTGCTTCGCCGCCTGAGGCCGAGCCTTTGAAGTGCGCGAGCTTCTTGACCCATGTCGTAAATGGGCGCCGACGGATGGACCGGCCGGGGTCTGCGGACGTCAGAGGGTCAGCAAAGGGTGGCTTGCGCAAGACAAAACAAGAGAAGCGACCGGGCGCACCTGGGATTGTCTCTGTGAGCGCCATCGTGGGATGCGTTCCCACTCGAGCACGGCGCGGACCGTGACTATATCTGTCTTTTGGCAGTTCGGTTCCTTCTAGAAATTATGTTGTCGGCGTTTGAGCTCGTAGAGGGGCGAATTTAAACGAGCGATTGGTGTTGTCGACGCTGCCTGTTTCGATTCTACGGCGAGACGCGCTGGCTAGGGGGTTTAGGGAGTAGGTGTGGCTGAAACACGTCACTGTGGCGCAGTCAATTCTCACGACGCACGATCGCCGGAAGACTTCACGAAAGCACAGGCTCGATTCCAGATCATGCAAAGCTGCATACGTCATACAATCGTTATACTGATAGCAGATAGCTATGGGCTGCAATAGAGACAGGCGCTCACCCGTCGACATACTCCTCCCATGCGCTGTGCAACGTTCCTGGACTGCGGAACGGCGTCTCCGAACCAAGATTCAGCAGAGGTACCATGGAGGGCCGGCCGTGTGCGCACTGGAACGGGAATGAGCATTGGAGAAGTCGGTTGATCAGGTCGACGCACTCGTCGTGACTCAGTGGGTCGTTGAACTTGATAGCACCTAGGAACGGTCAGGACGTGTTTGAACAGACAGGCAGAAGAATCTAAATGATGAAACGTACTGTGACAGGCCTTCGAATGAAGCAAACCGAGGATGCCGCGGGGACATCCATGGAACAGCGTGACCCATGGCTCCAATCTCTCTGTCTCTTGCGAGGCTTCTTGGCGCTTTCGTGGCTCTGGCTGGGATGCCGTGCTGCGTGCCCAGACTTCACTGCGGATCAAGTCTATCACAAGCTGTGGCTCCTGATAGCAGCGCTCTGCAATGCCAACCGGCAGCCTGTGGACGCGGAGCAGCGCAGAGCCATCCGCCGTCCCGGGAGCACCCGCCACGACGTCGTACACCACTCCCCAGTGGCAGAGCACGTCGCGGTACCGGGCCGCCAGCTGACCCTCGTCGGTCGTCAACTCAAACTGCAGCGGCTTCTCCAAAACCGTTGTGCGTGCGACGCTCTCAGCACCCGGTGCTGTAAGATGATAGCTGCGGAACAGCGCCTCGACGCGGCAGCGTTCGTCTGCGGCATGCTGGTCTACCAGGGCCAGGACCGTCTCAGCGTGATCCGTAGACTGGGATCCAGTAGGCACTGGCACCCGGATCAGGATGAACTTTTCGTCCACCTGGTTGATGACAGTCGCGTGCTCCAGGCATGCCCTTGAAAGACGCACGCTGCCGCTCATAAAAGCACTACCATCGGCCACACACAGATCGCGTCTTTCGCCATGGCCATAGTCTTCACCGCACGCTTCAGGGAAGAATCGGCTGGTCTGCTCCTTTCCAGGAAGACAAGGATGCGATCCGGTTGTTGCTGTCGGCGTTTTCCGAGACTGCGGCTCCGCGTATTTTGTCCGTGGCCAGGACAGAAAATGCGCGCCTCCCTTAAGAGGCCGTCCATATCTGTCCCCGGCCCGTGGTGCGTGAGCCTGCCTCCTAGCAGGCGACGCATTCCGGCTGCGGGTGCCGCTCGGAAGCACTGGCTTGTCGTAGAACCCACGCTCGCCGAGAAACTCTTCCAGCATCGCGCGCAGAAGACGCTTCAGCACAGTCAGGTGCTGTCGGCGGTCGTCGAGCACGTCATCAATAGCAACGGCTTCCGACGCAGAAAAGTCGATGCCGATGCTGAACATGGGCCAACGGTCGACAGCCTTGGGCGGTTTCCGCGCACGCACAAACCGATCCAGAGGGCCAAGCACCGCCGCGGGTTCGTAGTCTGCAGGACTTCTGCTTCTGCCAACAGACACCGCGTCTGTGTCTACCCCAAAGTTCGACTCGGCAAATATGTGATTGATCTCATCATAGAGGACATCCGCATGATGCGCCTCCGAGAGGGGTTGCACGCCGATGCGTAGGAACTGTGCCTGTCTCGAGGCGACGGGCACGAGGCACACAAAGCCACTGATGGAAAGGCCATCCGTCGACGCAGACACACGCACCCACGATGTGTCGTCCTTTACGTCACTGCACAGTCCGGCCTGTGCCAGCAGCTGTGTGGTGCGCAGGCGGGCCGCCGTGTGGCCGTCGACGCCGGCATCAAGCGCGAGGGCATGCGGCCGGCCGAGCATGCGCCGCCGCCGCCGTTTTTTCTGAGCGTCATTCTCGTCGTAGAGTAGCACTGCGACATCGCTCGGCCATGCCAACAGCACCGCTGTTGTGCAACGGACCAGCTCCTCCCAATCGCGCGCCGTGGCAGCCACGGACGACGCCTCAGACCCCGTGGGTCTCTGCCGTGCCCGAACTGGCATGCAGCCAAACAAGTCGTGCACCGAGACGTGCGTGCCGTGCGGCGTGGGAGACACATCGGCCGACAGGTGGAGGCTTGCCGGCGCGTGCCGTCGCAGCACGAGGCCGTTGTGGATAACCAGTGCATGGGCGGTGTCGTCGTTCGTGCACCGGGAGACGACTGTGAGCAGTGCAAGGTTGGCAACAGACGCGAGGAATGTTCCATTCCGTCCATGCAGTGCAGAGGAGGGCGGGAACTTGGATGTATCTGCTTGTGAGACGTCGGCCAGGACGATAAACGAAGGAGGTGCACAGAGCTTACAACAACTCTTCCCTAGGCCCCCATCGGCAGAGAACTCCACTGGTGCAATACCAGTCCCATCGTCGTCCACCACACAAGCACCGCGGCTATAGT
Source organism: Ceratocystiopsis minuta (assembly GCA_001676865.1). Lineage (NCBI taxonomy): Eukaryota > Fungi > Ascomycota > Sordariomycetes > Ophiostomatales > Ophiostomataceae > Ceratocystiopsis > Ceratocystiopsis minuta. The sequence continues at coordinate 91,251 of LZPB01000030.1, forward strand.
CCACGGTGACGGCCACGCGAGTCGCGCCGGCATCGAGAGCATTGCGTAGCAGTCCCAAGACGACGGCGTTCAGCGACGTGATGGCCACAGACGACTGGACTTTCGCGGCAACGTCCCCCGGAAGCCGTTGGATGCCCATCTTCCGCCGTGCATTGTGATGCAGATACGGAAAACAGATTTGTGAACGAGTTTGGGAACGGAGAAGTGGCGATGGAGACGAGCGAAGTCGGGGAGATCATCGTCTTGAAGAAGCCGTGACGTTGCACGTGACCAATTTCAGCTGTGGGGAGCTATGTAGCTGGGCGCCCCCGGCGAGGCGATTTCGCCCGCCACCTGCACACCACGTCGACGACAACGAGGAGACAAGACAGCTATCCGCCGCGGAGAGAGAATGTGACCATGGCAAACTCGGTGCGTTGACGATGGCCCCTGACGACCGTGACCTGCAATTGTGCTAACCGAAGCAGTGGAAGTCGTTTGACTTCTTCGAGGTCCGCCAGGCGAAACTCGGCGACGACGAGACGCGGGTCTTCTTTGAGAGCAACGAGATATCGAGCGTGTGTTCGGGGTCGGACAGCCTGTTTCTGGGCAGTTTCGATGGCTACGTGCGGATCGTGGGGCCGAGCTGGAAGATTGTGCGCAGCTTTCTGGCGCACGAGGTCGGCAGCATCACGCACATGCGGCAGGTGGAGGGCACGAGTCTGCTGGTGACGGTGGCGGAGGACCTGAGCTCGGAGCCGGTGCTCAAGGTGTGGGCGCTGGACAAGCCGGTGAAGAAGACGGGGCTGCCGACGTGCCTGAGCACGCTGCGGATCAACAACGGGCTCAAGCCGTTTCCGATCTCGGCCTTTGCGGCGACGGACGACCTGTCGCAGCTGGCGGCCGGCTTTGCCAACGGGGCGGTGACGCTCGTGCGCGGCGACCTGGTCAACGACACGGGCACGCGGCAGCGCACCGTGTACGAGTCGGACGAGCCGATCACGGGCGTCGAGCTGGACGTCGACGACCAGTTCACGACGACGCTGTTCGTCGCCACGACGGCGCGCATCCTCAAGCTGCCGATCCTCGCCAAGGGCAAGACGCAGCCGCCGAAGACGGTCGAGGACGCCGGGTGCGGCGTTGGCTGCATGACGCGCGACCGCCGCACGGGCGCCATCGTGGTGGCGCGCGACGACGCCATCTACTACTACACGCTCGACGGCCGTGGCCCGCCGCGCGCCTACGACGCGCCCAAGACGCTGATCTCGGTGTACAACGGCTACGTGGCGCTGGTCTCGCCCGCGTCGCCGCTGCGGCCGTCGGGGGCGGACGGGTTCCGCGACGGCGTCCAGCACAGCGCGCTGCGGCGGCGGCTGGGCACGCCGGCTGGCGGCGCGGCGGCGGCGGCGGAGGCGCTCTTCAGCGCGTCGACGTTCTCGCTGCTGGAGACGGACCTGCGCGTGGTGGCGCACACGGAGCCGCTGCTGTCGCCGGTCAAGGCGGTGTTCCAGCTTTGGGGCAGCCTGTGCACGCTGACGCTGGACGGCAAGGTGCGGCTGTACCGCGAGAAGCCGCTGCAGCAGCGGCTGGAGCTGCTGTACAGCCGCAACCTGTACCATCTGGCGATCGAGCTGGCGGCGCAGGCTGGGCTGGACGGGGCGCAGCAGAACGTGATCTTCCGCAAGTTCGGCGACTACCTGTACCAGAAGGGCAGCTACGACGAGGCGATGGCGCAGTACATCCGGGCGATCGACAGCACGGAGCCGTCGCAGGTGATCCGCAAGTTCCTGGACACGCAGCGCATCCACAACCTGATCGAGTACCTGGAGGAGCTGCACGAGCGCCACCGCGCGACGGCGGACCACACGACGCTGCTGCTCAACTGCTACGCCAAGCTCAAGGACCGCGACAAGCTGGAGAAGTTTATCAAGTCGCCCGGCGACCTCAAGTTCGACCTGGACACGGCCATTGCCATGTGCCGCCAGAGCGGCTACTACGATCAGGCCGTGTACCTGGCTAAGCAGTACGGCGAGAACGAGCTGGTGGTTGACATTTTGATCGAAGATGCGCAGCAGTACGACGCCGCGCTGCAGTTTATCTGGCGCCTGGACCCGAAGACGGTGAGTTTTCCGGAGATGCTCAAGGAAGAAACCAAAGCTGATCGCCCAATCTTAGGCCTACACGTGTCTCATGAAATACGCTCGCGTCCTGATCGAGCACTGTCCCACGGATGCGACGCAGCTTTTCATCGACTACTACACCGGACGATACAAGCCCAAGCCGGACGACGCGGCGGCGGCGGCGGCCGAGGCCAGTGCGGCGGCAGCGGCGGCTGCGACGGCGGCGAGCGGGGGCTTCGCCTTTCAGAATCTGGCTGGTCTGATTGCGTTGCCGAAAATGGGCGGTCCGGCCGAGGACCCGAAAGTGACGGCAGCGGCAGCGGCCGCGGCAGCAGCAGCCACGCCCACATCGCCGACGGCAGCGACGGCAGGGACGGCAGCAGCAGAAGGACCAAGCGCGGCAGCGCTGGAGTACACCCCGCCGCGGCCGCGCACGGCGTTTTCGTCGTTTATCGACCACACGGACGAGTTCATCGTCTTCCTGGAGGCGTGCCTGGAGGGGCAGAAGGACGAGGGGGCCGGGGTGGCAGAGGCGGACCGGACGGACCTGTACACGACGCTGTTTGAGGTGTACCTGCTCAAGGCGGCGGAGAAGAAGGACGAGGAGCACCGGGACGCGTGGGAGGCCAAGGCGCGGGGGCTGATCCACCAGCGCGACGGGGCGGCGGGGGTGCCGATTGAGCAGGCGAACGTGCTGCTGCTGTCGCACCTGTCGCACTTCCGGGCGGGAACGACGCTGGTCAAGGAGCAGGCGGGGCTGGTGTTTGACATCTTCCGGTCGTACACGTCGGCCAAGGACACGCGGGGGGCGCTGCGGGCGCTGCACAAGTACGGGCCGGACGAGCCTCAGCTGTACCCGGCGGCGCTGGCGTACCTGACGTCGAGCGCGCGGGTGCTGGAGGAGGCGGGGCGGGAGGCGCTGGCCGAGGTGCTGCAGCGGATCCAGCGGGACGGGCTGATGGCGCCGCTGCAGGTGGTGCAGACGCTGAGCCAGAACCCGGTGGCGACGATGGGGATGATCAAGCCGTACCTGCAGGAGACGATTGAGCGGGAGCGGCGCGAGATTGCGGCGAACCAGCGGCGGATCCGGTCGTTCCGGCAGGAGACGGAGCAGCGGCGGACGGAGCTGGCGGCGCTGGCGAGCCGGCCGGCGGTGTTCCAGGCGACGCGGTGCAGCCAGTGCGCGCTGCCGCTGGAGCTGCCGGTGGTGCACTTTCTGTGCAAGCACTCGTTCCACCAGCGCTGCCTGGCGGGCGGGCGCGGCGACAACCCGGCGACGGACTGGTGCCCGCAGTGCGCGCCGGACAACGCGACGGTGCGCGCGATCCGGCGGCAGCAGGAGGAGTACGCGACGCGCCACGACCTGTTCCGGGCCGAGCTGGCCGGCAGCGACGACCGCTTCGGCACCGTGGCCGACTGGTTCCAGCGCGGCGTGATGGGGGCGACGGGGGAGTGACGCGGTGAGGCTGTTTTGGTTTGTTTGTCCTTCTATTGATGCCTATTTATGCCAATCACTTGCTTTCCTTGACGCTTTTTCACGCTTTTCCTTGACGATTTCTTCCTTGACGCCGGCCAGAGCAGATCAACTCACAGACACACCCAGCAGCCCATCCAGCCACGCGCCGATGGCGGCGTCGACGGTGGTCCCGGCTGCCGCTTGGAGGGTCGCCTGCCAGTCGCGGATCTCGTGCAGGAGTTGGCCCTCGAGCGCAGCGGCGACGGCGGCATCCGCGTCATCCCCGAGACCGTCCACGGCAACGTCCTGCAGGCGGCCGTGGCGGGCGGTGAAGGCCAGGTGGAACGCCGGGGGCACGCGGGCGGGTCGGGGCGGGCGCGGGCGCGGGTCGTCGGCGGTCGGGCGGGTCGAGAAGGAGAACTGCGGCGTCTGCGCGAACAGCCAGTCCAGCGACTGCAGCTCGGCGTACCCGCGGGCGAGGCGGGCGTCGGCGGCAAAGGCACCGTCGGTGGCGACGGCGGTGGCGGCCTCGGCGTCGACGTCGACGATGCTGCTGGTCGTCGCGGGGCCGTACAGCGCCTGGAACTCGGCGGCGACGGCGGCGGCAAAGCGCGCGTGCGGGTCTGGGTCTACGCCGGCACCGGCCGACGCGGCCAGCGCGACGTTCTGGACGGGCGACCGCACGGAGGCGACGCCGCGGGCCTTGACGAACGGGGCGGCGGGCGGCGCGCGCAGCAGGCCGGCGACGGCGGCCAGGTCGGTGCCCAGCAGGCAGGTGCCGTGGTGCAGGGCGCGGCGGGTGGTCAGCTTGTAGGCGGAGCCGGAGACCTTGAACTCGGCGTCGCCGGCGTCGGTGCTGTCGCCGTCGCCGCCGCCCACCACAATGTCGTGGCGCGTGTTGACGCGGGCGCGGGCGACGCCCAGCCGCTGCAGGGCGCGCACAACCATGGCGGCGTGGCGGTCGCGGTCAAAGTCAAACGAGCCGCCGGCCGGGCTGTGCACGCTCCAGTTGGCGTTGCCGGCGTCGTGGTAGACGGCGCCGCCGCCGCTGCGGCGGCGCACGAGGACCGGCCGCGGCGGCGGGCGGGCACCCCCACCACCGGCCGGCCACGCGCCCGCGGCCACGGCGGGCAGCGCCACCTCGGCCCACGGGTTCTGGTTGCGGCCGACGACGACGCACGGCGCGTTGCGGTACAGCAGCAGCAGGTGGCAGGCCGGGTGGGCGTGCTCGAACAGGCGGTGCTCGACGGCCAGGTTGGCAAAGGGGTTGCGGCCCGTCGACTGCACGATGTGCACGGCCGGCGCGGCGGCCGTCGGCGGCGGCGCGCGGCTCACGGCGTCGAGGAGCGCCGCCAGGCCGACGGGCGAAGCAGCCGCCAGGCCCGGGGCCTGTCCGGAGGCGTGTCCGGAGACGTGTCCGGAGACGTGTCCCGGGGCATGGCCGGCAAAGGCCCGAATCTGCTGCTGCAGCCGCCAGGACGGCCAATGCCGGCCCCATACGTGGCGTGCCGCCATTGGGGCGGGTGGCAGTCGAAGCGGGAAGCCGAGGGTGGGTCGGAAAGCCCGTGTTGGTGCGTCCGGATGGCACTTTGCTGGGCACGGCACGCACGGCGGTCGAGAAATCAGCGTCTTCCGGCTGAGGCGGAGGGACGTGCTGTGATTGGCTGATTCCACGCCCCACAAAACAGGGGCTCCACCCGGGAGCTCCATCCCCAGATCGTCTACTTCTCGCACTCTTTGCCAAGAACCCCATCCGTCCCGCCCTCGATTCTGCCAAGAACAAAGCGTCCCGCCATCGATCCCAGCTTCGCGCACGGCGTGCTGCAGAGGCGCATCCGTCCCGACTACGTTGTTACCTTGCCTGATGGCCACCGGCGCCGGCCGCTGAGCGCCACCGTCCTGCTCTGATCGATCGATTGGGGTTTTCCGTGGCAACGAAAAGAGGGAAGAGAGACATGCAGTCCCTGGCGGGCGCCGCCGGGCCGCCGGTGTCGGGCACGCAGCCCACGCGCAGCGGGCCGGGCTTCGACCACTTCATCGCGACCAATGGGCGGCTGGGGCCGGACGTGCGCACGGGCAGCGCGGCGGACGGCAACAGCCACATCCCCAACATCCTGCCGCACGAGCGCGTGTTCCCGATCCAGATCGGGTCGGAGCTGTTCAAGCTGTCGGGGGCGTCGCTGTCGTCGGACGCGCCATCGTACTTTTCGCAGTACTTCCAGTGCCAGATCAAGATGGCAGAGGCGGCGGCGGCCGGCGGCGTGGCCGAGGGCAGCCGCGGTCGGGGCAGCCGCAGCAGCGTCAGCAACGACAGCGGGCACGAGGAGCCGGCGGCGGCGGGCAAACCGGCGGCGGCCAGCGGCGGCGGCGCGGCGGCGGCCGGGGCAATCCGGACGCTGTACATCGACCGGGACCCGGCGACGTTCCGGGACATTGCGCTGCACCTGCAGGGGTACCACGTGCAGCCGCGGGACGGGACGCACTTTGTGCGGCTGTTTGCAGACGCGCAGTTCTACTCGCTGCCGCGGCTGATTGCGCAGCTGTACGAGCAGCCGATCTTCATGTCGATTGGGCACCGCGAGTTCCAGATCCCGCGCGACCTGTTCCAGGACCCGGGCAACGCGCCCAACTACTTCACGCTCGGCTTTGCCGTCTTCTTCAGCTCGCCCGACAACCTGTTCCCCGGGCTGGACCGCGCCGGCCTGCTGCGGCCGCCGTCGATCCTGCCGCCGGCGGTCGCCGGCCGCTCCGCCGACACGTTTGCCGAGCTGCTGCACCTGCTGCGCGGGTACCCGGTGGCAATCCGCAGCGAGGCGCACCGCCAGGAGCTGCTGCGCGACTGCCGCTACTTCAACTTCCGCGGCCTGGAGCAGAAGCTGCTGCCGCACACGCTCGCCTTCAACCAGACGCGCCGCCGCCACGAGATTGCGCTGCGGCTCGAGGACGTGCTCAAGTCGGGCCTGACGGTGCACTACGCGCCCGCGGGGGGCGGCAGCGGCGGCGGCAGCGGCGGCGGCAGCGGTGACGGCGCCAGCAGCAACGGCAGCAGCAGCAGCGGCGGCGGCAGCAGCATGCGCAGCGGCACCAGCAGCCCCGTGGCAGCGCCGTTCACCGCGTGGGTGCACTACGCGCGGCCGTACGTGGACGACAAGCCGGCGGAGCTGGTGCTGGAGATTGGCGGCGAGAACACCAAGCTGCACTTTCTCGGCAGCAGCGGCAGCAGCNNGCGGCCGCGGCGGCCGACGGCACGATCCGGGCCGAGTTCTTCCGCGACACCAAGACGCGCATGGCGCGCCTGTTCGAGGTGCTGGCGACCAAGCTCAACCTGCCGTCGACGACGACGCAGCCGCTGGGCCTGCTGATGGCGCGCGGCGGCGCGGGCAGCCAGCCGCCGTCGCCGGGGCACACGCCGCTGTGCGACGACGACCGCGTGCGCGTCGAGCTGGACGCGGACACGGCGCTGGTGCTGGACGGGCGGCCGCTGGTGCTGGGGGGGC